>PVKS010031026.1:0-23815 GCA_004027875.1 Aplodontia rufa
CACAAATGACTATCAAATTAAGAGACGTGTAGGCAAGTCAGATTGTTTTCTAACAGTGACAGACCAGAAAACAGAACACAATCTATGAAGTTCCCAATTTTATCTCCATATAGAATTTCCCGTTCATCCCTCACTGCTTGCTCATATGGACTGAGCACTCTGCCAACTAACTACTCTACATAACATCTTGAACAAGGCAGTGCTGGTCTGGCAGGCTCCATACTTTCTGGCCAGCTCTGTTCACACTACTGTAAGCCGAATGAAATCTGGAAAATCTATTTTTTCCAGTTTCCTGGAAGTAGGTATCTTGGCTAAGAAAACAAATTAAACATGAATTAATCAAGGGAACTCACTGTGCACTTACATAATTTTATTTTGAAGTATTTTCTCATCTCTTTAATCAGAATATAGTGAGGTAGATAGGAAATTGCTATTGTAAAACCAAAATCCTAAGAGCTTAAGTGACTTTTTCTAAAAAGATACAAACAGATGAAAGTGCCACGGCTGGCATCCAAGTCACTTGTTCTGTCTTTTTTTTTTTTTAGCTGTTCCACTTTAATTTTTTCAAATTCAATAAAAATATGACAAAGGGGAGTCACAAGGTTTGTTTTTAGGAAGGTAGAAGAAATCCTCCTGGAGCACAAAACTGGATTATATAATCTTTTAAGTTTTCATGACTGGCAGAAAATATGAATACTTTTCCTTAAGCAGAGTGACAAGACTGACCCTTGGGAGAGGGTTGTCACATTTTTGAACGTGAGTGGACTGCAAAGCAGAACCCCAAAGGACTTTTTCCTCCACATTATGGAATCTAATTCTATTTTTTCAAAGCCATTTAACTCCAAGCACAGTGAACACAGCCTACCCACTGTCTGGGAGGGAGGGTCTGTGACCTTGTTAGTACAGCTCAGCCAACCTTCTGAAATTCATTATTTCCTAGAGAGAAAAAGAACAGTCTTATACCAAAGAAATATGTGGCTACTACCTTAACCCAGTGACCAAAGTTAGCACCACCAGTAAGGAAACATCATGGTATAAGATACTGAGAGGGACCCAATTATCCAAGTCATGGGATTATTGCCCAGAATGCACAGCCTGAATTTAATCACAATGAAATATCAGACCAATCTAAATTGAAGGACAGTTCTAACTGGCCTGTATGTTTTAAAAAATGTCAAGATCATGAAAAAGAAAGGATGAGGTACTATTTAAAGGAGACTAAAGAGATGATAAGACCAAATACAATGCAGAACTTGTTATGGGTTGGATCCTGGACTAAGGGGGAGAAAATGCTATAAAGGATCTTACTTGCTAATGTTTTGATAATGTTTCCCCCTCAACTGTATTTCTATATTCTTCTAATAAAAAAGAATATATTAAAAAAGAACCATAAAAAAAGGATGTTACTGAAACAACTGGCAAAAGTTGCATATAGATTATAAATTGAGTAACAATAACATTTCAGTGATAAATTTTTTATTTTCAAAATTGTTCCATGGGTATGTAAAAAAAAATCTCTGTTTTTAGTGGTAAAGGGGCACGATATCTACAATTTACTTCCAATGGCTCTGGGAGAAATCTGCATGTGCATGCCAGTGTATATGTCTGTGGAGAGCAGATGTGAGACTGTGAATGAGAGTGATGGGTTATAGGAATAATGAAGCAAATGTGGCTAAATGTTAACACAGGATGAAAGATATACAGGAGTTCTTTGCTCCAGTCTTTCAACTTTTCTGTAAGATAAGGGATCAAAATAATAAGGCTAAAAAACTGGCCAAAAGTCAAATGATTCTCTGATGAGACTGAAAAATACAGGGGTATGGAATGGGTGAGTATACAAATATGGCTGCAAGGATAGGATGTCACTCAACATTTTCAGTTTTTTAAGAAAAATTTCAGATAAGAATGTAAATGCCTATTGGAGAACAACAGTGGTGGCAAAAATAACCATGAAACTGCCAGCACAGGGAATCCTGATCCACTGTACATGCATATCTGTGAGAAGGGACAACCACACCACATGTTTGTCAGAGAAGCCTATAGGAATGGCACCTGGTAAGGAGCAATTGAATGTCCTCAATCACCAAAGAAATAGGCTGCCTTCCATGGGCCTGTGATATTGAGCAAAGTATTAGATACTTATTTTAGGCCATCACATCACCCCATCCTAATTTCTCTCATCATACAGAATACCTGTTTTATTTCCACTGCATGATAAAATGAAAATAAACTTGGTCCCTAATACAAAATAAATTTTAGTTATGAACTAAAATTATCTTTGGCACGTGTTTTCTAAAGATGGCCACAATAGTATTTCCCTTCCCACACGATGTTATGACTTTATTTCTCCAATCTACTTAATCTGGGTTGTCATTATTGCTTTGAATAATAGCACATGCAAAGAAGTAACGCTGTACCAGTTAAGGGCATATCCTTAATTGGCCTGACAGCTTTTACATCCTGCCCTAGGAAATGCTCACTCTTGGGGTCACTCACTCTTCAAGCCTAGCTGATGCTATGAAATGCCTAAGCCTTATGGACAGGCTACATGTAGGAACACTAATTGAGAGCTGCTGCTGAACCGCTGGGCAAAAGCCAGCATCAAATCTAGCAAATCAATGGCACATGCATCAAATGACAATGAGTCACCCTAACAGAACAACTTCATGAAAGACCAGGAGAGAAATTCTCCATGGTAAGCTGGAGCTATACAACTGTGAGAATTAACAGTGAATTACTGTTGTAGGTCACTAAATTTTGGAGAGTTTTTTTTTAATTTTCATTTTTTTCTTTTTATTTATAGTTAGCATTAAGATACATTTAAAAATAACTAAAAATAAAACTTTAACAGTACAATTTGAAAAATAAAACCTGTAGTTTTCACTAGGAAAAATAGAGGGGATAATAAAAGGAAAAGGGCTTGGAGGGGTTCTCAGAGCATCACAATGTTCTATTTCTTGATATAGGCAGCAGATACATGATGTGCCCTCTTTAGCATATTTCAAGGAATTATATATACTTTTTTATTGAGAAATTTATTTTTTGAACAACCATACAAGTTTTTTAAGAGCAGCAGTAGATAACTGAAATATTATCGATCATAATGACCAAAGCAATTTAGAATACATTTCTAGGAATTTAAAACCATTAGAGAATATTTCACACTGCAAAACTGACGTGCAGGCAACATCAGTACTCAGAGGCAGGCTGGATAAATCCACTTGGCCACACTTGAATTCTTATCTCTAGGTTACAGAAAGAAAGCTATGCACTCATCTAAGTCTTTCAGAGTGTTGCTGAAGCTAGTTTTCTAAAACCCACACAAGTACTGGACAATATAAACAATGAAAATAAACTTGAATGCTTAAAAGGGCAATGCTATTAATATGCAGAGCCACCCAACTGTGGCTTAATTTATCTGAGATCACAGAGGAGAACAATACACTGTCACAGCTTAGGAGGTCACAGGAACAGGGATCATTAATCACATGACTTGCCTGAGCTTTTAGATGGGAGTTCAAGGGGGCTAACTATGCCCCTTTGAAAGTCTCATCATTTTTAGTGCGCTTTAAAAATTGCATTACTTGGTCCGCACAGAGTGAAAGTCAAAATAAAATGGGATTTTTGTGTGTGTCACCATTTTAAATATCAAGTGTCTCTTTTTTGTTTTTCTACAATACTGAGTATGCAAAAGATGTATAAAACATATAAGGTATAAAGAATATAACAAACACCTACATACCCACCACCTAATCCAAAACAAAAAAAGTTATCAATATGCCAGAATGTGGGGCTGGAGCAGCGGCTCAGCAGTTATGGTGCTTGCTTGGTGTGCATGAGGACACGGGTTCAAACCCCAGCACCACGTACACAATGAAGTGTCAGAGCAATGAAAGCCACATGAAAAAGTAAATGAAATTAATTCTCTCTTTCTCCCACTGTACCTCTCTCTCTCTAAAAATGAAATGCCAGAATGTTCTGTGTGCCTGTCTCTGATCCAATTCCCTCTTTTTCCCACTCAGAGGCCATCATCACCTTGAATTTTGTTTGCCATTTTCTTACCTTTTAAACAAATTCATTTTACTACTTTTATAGTCTTAAAAACAGATTGTTTAGATTTGCACATCTGGGAACTCAAAATAAATGGAATAATACTGTTGACATTCTTTAACAGGCTTTTTCTTGTCAACACACTATTTCTGAGATCCACCCATGTGGTTGTGGGCAGCAGCGACCCATTCTTTTTTACTGCTGTATAGTTTCGCTGGATTTTTCAAAACTGACTTACAGTCTGTGTGAATTCCTATGTTTCTCAGATGTGGTCCATACCCACTGTGGTTACAGCTACTGATTTTCACCTGGTGGGAATCTTTCTTTCTGAACATGCTAAAATGAAGAAACATTTGCTACTATTTAAGACTCTCAACTCATTCATACAGGCTGTACATTCCTAACCTGAAATTCTGAAATCTAAAATGCTCAAAATCTCAAAACTTTTTAGCATCATGCCAATGCTCTGAGTTTCAAATTTCAGATTTTCAGATCAGGGATGCTTAACCAGTAAAGCCTATGTAAACATTCCAAAATCTGAAAGACTCCAGAATGTGAAATATTTCTGGTCTCAAGCAATCTGAATAGACTAAGACACACATACACTGAGTACCTGCTATGCAATAAGAAATCAAAAGAGTCCCTACCTCAAGGCAGTCTAGCAGGAGACTGCGAAGCGAACCTAAAATGCTGATACAGTGGAATGAGGTACAGATCAATGGTGCCTGCCCCCTCACTTCATGCAGGGCTCTTCTCAAATGTCATCTCCTCAGAGAAACCTTTCCTGACCACTGTATCTAGTTACTCTCTTCTACCACATCCAGCCATCTGACCTGCTTTAATTTTTCTTCACAATAATTATCACCACCTGATATTATCCTTTGCTATTCATTATCATGTAAGCCCCACAATGGCAGGGACTTTTGCCATATTCATCATTGTACTCTCAACCCTTAGAAAAGTACTGAAATATAGAGCAGGTGCTCTATAGGTATTTGTGGAGGGAATGAATGGTAGAGGTATGCATATGATTCTACATGACTACAGAGAGGGGGCAAATTAAGTTTGGGCTGGTTCCAGAGAAGGTGACAAGAAGCTCCATGAACACCCTCACCTTTTACTTCCCAAATCTGTTTTCCTCAGATTTCCACAATTTCTTTTTTATTGGTTCTTTTTTGTTATACATAACATCAGGATTCATTCTGATATAATTATAAAGGCATGGGATATAATTTGTTCTAATTCTTTCCAGTACTTACCCTTTACTCTTCCCTCCCCCTGTTCCCTTTCCTCTGTTATATTGATTTTTCTGCTATTTACTTACAGTTTTTTGTTATGGCATATTGATGTACACAGGAGAGTTAGGTCAGATTTATTCCACTGTTCTTCCCTTACCGGTCCCTTTTCCCTCCCCATCAGTCCCCTTCATCGAGTCCACCAGAATTTTCTTCTATTTTGATGGAACCCCTCTCCCCTACTTTTCCCTCTCTCTTTTGACCCCCTGATTTTGGACTCGCTTCTGCATGTCAGGGAAAATATTTGACCTTCGACTTCCCAGTCTGGCTTATTTCACTTAGCATGATGTTCTCCAGTTCCATCCATTTACCAGAAAATGTTGTAATTTTGTTCTTTATAGCTGAGTAAATTCCATCGTATCTTTATACATTTGTCTGTTGAGAAGCACCTTGGTTGGTTCTATAAATTACTAAAAAGCTTTTGAATCTTAAGAGTATCATGAGGACCCAGATTCAAACCCCAGAACCACATATACAACTAAGTGTCAGAGCAACAAAAACTGGATGAAAAACTAAATTAACAAATTGATCCTCTTTCTCTTTCTTAAAAAAACAAGCTATTAATTACTGATGTGCTATGGAATTATATCTTATGAGGGACAGACACAGGTATTAGTAGTCTATAAAAACCATAGTAATCTCTGAGAAAAATAATGGTGAAAACTGTTAGAAAGCAACACATTAGAAAGAAAAGCCAGGGGCTAGAGCGGTGGCTCAGCAGTTACAGTGCTTGCCCAGCATGCGCAAGTACACCAGTTCAAACCCCAGCACCCACGTACACAACTAAGTGCCAGAGCAACGAAGGCCATGAAAAACTCAATAAAAGTTGATTCTGTCTCTTTCTCACCATCCTTCTTTCTTTAAAAAAAAGCCACCTCTCCATTTAAAAAAACAGAAAAGTTGATGTCATCTTGAGATATTTTAAAGAAATCCCCAAGTGTTCATTAAATTTGAGTTTTCACTGAATGTTCTCTGAATTAAAATGATGTACTGGGGCTGGAGCATTGGCTCAGCAGTTGAGCTTGCTTGCTTTGGCATGCACGAGGACCTAGCACATGCATGTGGACCAGCACCACATACATAATTAAGTGTCGGAGAAACAAAGGCCAGATGAAAAAAAAAATAAAATCGATTCTTTCTCTAAAAAAAATTAAAAAAAAAAACCATTGCTGCTCATAGCTGACAAGTTATTTTTGTATGTTAAGCAGACAATTAAATGGTGAGAGCAGAGGAAGGTGAGCAGGAACCCAGGCACAATGCAAATACTTCAATCAATCCAGATGCAATCTAAAAGAAAGAAGAATGCCAAAAAAGCAGAATGGAATTTAATGATGCAAAGAGAAAATGCTGAATGTTTCATCAAATAAGAATCCTGTATTAATTTACCAGGCAACAAAACCCTTAACAGTCCATCATTTAACCCAAAGATAAATAGTCACAGCAGGTAGCTCAAAGGCTAGCATTTCTCCTACTTACCCTGCTTGTCATGTCTCATGAGGGAACAGGAGCCATAATGTTATATAGCACCAAGGCCCACCAAAATAATAGCTCTCAATTGTCAGGCTTTCTGGCAAAAGGGAGAGATTCTTACTTGGATAGCACAGGAGAAGATGATCTCTTAGGAAGGCCTACGGGAAGCTCACATCTTCTCAGTGGGGACCCAAGGCCCCCAGAAGGGATGGATGTTGTCACTCGCTGTCCCCTCTTCACCTTCTCCACCTGTATGGACAGAGAGTAAGACAGTCACAGCTCATGATTTGTACTTCTACAATTTCTGAAAATCCCCCACATGGAAGTGATGTATAGTCTTCTTAACCGGGATCAATACAAAGCTATAATGTAACGGGACAGGACAGGAATCTTTGCAGAGGGAGACCATGAAGTCATAATATTTAGATCATCCAGTAAAAAGAATAAGTTTTCAGCTTCAACGTGAAGATTCTACCCTCCTTGTTCTTTTACCAAGAGCTAACAACAAAAGCATATTATGGTCCTGGACATACAGGAACTGGAAACAGTACAAAGACATTACGCTTGATATGAAAAAAAATTACACAAGTAAGAATGTGGTTGTAACATCCAAGACAGTGAGCTACAGACTCAAAGTGTACATGATATAATGGAGAATGCAACACATCCATTCCTCTTTATTTTCCCCTTCATCCTTTTCAGCAGAAGGGAGAATGAAATGTACATCAATGCCTGCCCAGCAGAAAGTGCTTCATAACAATTAATTCCCATCTTTCCCTATTACATTTTTCTGTAGGAAATCCTCACTTGGCCCCAACATTGACAAATGTTAGCCCCCTTCCACAACAATTCTTCCTACAGCCAATCCAAAAATTGGAAACATTCACTTCTTCTTGCTTTCAGTTAAGTCGTTGCCCCAGCTTGAGAGGGACAGACATGCATTCTGCTTCACCTGCTCTTTGTAATCTCTTTGGTTTCCTCCTTGTTTCTGCCCTGTTGTGCACCAAGAAGAAGGCCCATAAGCAGATATACTACACAGACAAGTATGTCAATGAGCACTATTACTACCAGCATTTCATGTTACCCATAAAATTTTTCAAAAGCACCTAAAACTCATCTAACGTCTGAAGTGGAGTGGAGGAGACTTGGTGTCCAACAGTCTAGGCTGGGTTCATTACATGATTCATGAACCAGAACCACACATTCTTCTCTTTAGATGATCTCTTTCAAAAGAGTAATGAAAATGAAGTATATATGGGATCATTAATTAAATTTTTTTCAAATTTAATATGTGTGTATATAAGGTAGTATTCAGTGAATACTTGAAAATGTACAAATAGAAAAAAAAGAAAAATGTACAAATAATTAAAACCTGTGCATGAGCTGAATTTTGCACAGCAACAGAGCTTGAATACTTGAAAACGTACAAATAGAAAAAAAAGAAAAATGTACAAATAATTCATACCTGTGCATGAGCTGAATTCTGCACAGCAACAGAGCTCAGTTAAATGCAACTACTTTATGTTATTGTAAGGTATTTAAGATAAAATTTCTTCTAGTCACTTTTTCTCTTTAAGCATCTTTTTGATATTACTTATTAATTTTGTTTAATAAAGTTTATACATTGCATTTTTTAAAAATCTTAGGGCCACAATGAATTTGAAAAGAAAATATGTTATTATAAAATGCCCAACAAGGCTGGGAATATAGCTCAGTGGTAGAATGCTTGCCTTGCATGAGTGAGGCCCTGGGTTCCAAACCTAACACTGCAAAAATAAAATAAAATAAAATGTCCAATAGTGCAGTATGTGGTGGTTTAACATAAGTTCACACATTATTTGATACTCCTTCAAACAATGGAAGAGGGGAAGCTTAATTCCTCTCCCCTTGAGTTTGGATTATTCTTAGTGGTAATTTGAGCATAAAACGCACTACAGCTTCCCTCTTTCACGCTCTTCTCTCTCTCTCATCACTTTCTCTGGGAGAAGCCAGTTGCTATATCATTTAGACAATTATCCAGCTTCATGGAGAGGCCCATGCAGTGAGGAACTGAGGTCTACTGCCAGCAGCCATGTAGTGAATGTCTCAGAAGAGGTCCAGTCAAAGCCAGATGTGATGATACATGACTGTAATCTGAGCAACTCTGGAGGCTGAGGCAGGAGGATAGCAAATTTGAGGCCAACCTTGGTAACTTAGGAAAACCCTGTTTCAGAATAGAATAAAAGGTCTGGGGATGGAGTTTGGTAGTAGAGTGTCCCTGGGTTCAATTACAAATATCCAGGGGAAAATAATTAAAAGAAGCCCAGTCAAGCTCTCGGATGATGGAGCCTGAGTCAGCATCTTTAATACCCTTAATAAAAACCCTGTACCAGGATCACTCTCAAATATTTCTTATCTCAGCGGTTTTTTGGATCAGTAATTGTTATTTTAAGCTGCCAAGGTTTGGAGTAATGTGTTATGTACCAAATGATAACGTAAGTAGCATGGTATATATAATTTTTAAATAAGGACACAAAATTGGGGAGTTCCTGATCAACATTTATTTTACTAATGATATCAGCATGACATCAAAAATATTTAAAGGCTACTTCCCAAGGTGAAGGTTGACCTATAACCTGTTTTTTTTAATTGAGGAGTTGAGTTATTGCACAATCATAAATGCATATAAAGTAACAATATGTCATGCATTTGATCCTCATCCAGTATCACCCCATCCCAGACTCTTGATTCTTCTACATCAGGTACAAATATCCATACACACACACACACACACACACACACACACACACACACACACACACACATATAATTAATTGCGAATTTTCAAGAATTAAATGATTGCATAAGTATTATTTGGCTTCTCAGGGGGTGAAGAGTATACTACATTGTTGATTCTCTATATTCCTATCCTCCCTCCCTCCCAGCTCTGCCCTCCCCCCTACAAATCTATGGTTCCCCTAGATTATGTGTTGCGAGACCTTTAGTGGGTATAGGATATGAGCTTGATTATCTTTCACCCAAGCCTGGGTTTTTCTCTAGCCTCCACAAATGAGGGAAAACATTTGACCCTTGACTGACTGGGTTTGGCTAATTTCACTCAGCATAATTTCTTCCACTGCCATCCACTTACCTTCAAAGGCTAAAATATCGTTGTTCCTAATACTGAGTAAAACTACATGGTATATATTTACCACAGATTTTGGACCAATAATTCAGAGATGGGCATCTGGGTTGATTCCATAATTTAGCTATTATAAATTGAGCTGCTATTAACATTGATTCTGTTGTGTCACTGTAATGTGTTGATTCTAGCACTTCTACCCAGAAGAGGGATAGCTGGGTAGTACGGTGGATCCATCTGTAATATTTTGAGGAGTCTCCATAATGCTTTCCAGAGCAGCTGTACCAGTCTGCAGTGCCACCAACAGTGTGCTAATGTTCCTATACCCTAACAACCCCTTTAGTATCTACTACTCTTTATATTCTTCATTTTTGCTAATCTGATTGCAATGAGGTGAAATCTTAAGGTAGTTTTGATTTGCATTTCTCTGATTCCTAGTGATTTAGAACACTTTCTCATGTATTCATTGGCTTGCTCAATTTCCTCTGTTGGGAAGTTTCTGTTTAGCCTCTGGCCCATTAATTCATTGTATTTTTTGTGGTTTTAATATTAAGTTTTTGAGTTCTTTGCAAATTTTGGGTATTATTCCCCTGTCAGAGTAATCACAGGGCATGATTCTCCCCATTCTGTAGGTTCTCTCTTGAAAGTTTTAACCAATTACTTGGCTAAGCAAAAGCTTTTTAATTTAATGGCACTCCACTCATTGATTCTTGACTATAATTCTTTCATTTGGGGAATCATGTTGAGAAAGTCGTTGCCAACTCCCATATGCTAGAGTGTTGCCCCGAATTATTCTTCTAGCAGTTGTATGGTAGCTGGTTTAATTTCCAGATCCCTGATCCATTTTTATTTGATTTTTGTGCAAGTCAAGAAATAAGGATCTAAGTTGAAGTTAGATTCTTATCTCTCACCTTGAACCTCAGTTTGAATTATCTGCAGAGGTTAAGACTAGTCCAGAATCACACATCCTTTAAGAAGACACTTGCAGCACTCCATCTGATTTTTGCCTTTGGAGAGCAGGCTATAACACATTTTTCATTAGAAATTTCCTACAGGCATTAAGATGTAGGAGGGTACAAAAAGTTAAACAATTTTCAAAGGCTGAATAAAATTTTAAACCAAATCTACTCCTTGAGCAGTCCTTAGAGATCAACAGAAACAGACAGCCCAGGTCAAGTGAAGGAAATGATCACACTGTCAGATAAACCACATTCCAGAGTGGTGATGGAATGAGTGGGATTAAACCTACCAAAGAAGCCTCTGCTCCTGTCATGGTTCCTTTCCCAGCATCTCCTACTCCAGATGTGAATGTAGCCTTCTTCCTCTCGGTGGTTCGGGTAGGAGAAGATTTGTATGAAGATTTAAGAGGACCAACAGGAGCTACATGAGGACAGGCATGGAATACTAGAGAGTTACAGTATTACAGCCAGAAAGACAAAGAGTACAGATGGAAAAAGCAAGGAGAAAGGAAGTTGGGAAGAACACATTTCTATTAAAATGTAACATGAGGAATACACATTCTTAAAACATGATACTTTTCCTATTGTCCGCAGAATAGATCCCACCTTTAAAAGGCTCCCAGACTCAAGAGTCAAGTTCATTTCAGGGAAATAAAAATATATACTTTGGAGCTAGACAGATTTCACACTGCCACCTAATAGCTGGATTACCTTGGGCAAGTTACTCAACCTCTCTAAATCTCAAGTTCCTTATAGAGGAAGAATTAACATAGCAGGCCTCACTGCTGTCCTTGGAAGGGCCTGCTTACAAGGTTGGCCCTTGGCCAACACCTGGGAGCTTAGATTTCAGGAAGATCCCTGCCATTAACTGGTGAGTACCTAGGTTGTTTATAAAACTAATACATTATGAGTGTCTGGAATTTAGGTATGTACTTGGGTTACCTGCATAATCAGGCCCCAGTAAAAGCCATGGACACTGAATCTCCAAAGAGAGTCCTCAGTTGGCAAAATTTTACATGAGTTGGTACAACTCATTGCTAGGGGAATTAAGCACCTCCTGTGTGACTGTAATAGGAGAGGAGCCTTGGAAACATGTGCCTAGTTTGTTCTGGACTCCTCCCCATGTACTGCTTCCCTTTGCTAATTTTACTGTGTATCCAGCTGTAATTAATTAAAACCAGTGTAACCATGCTGAGTCCTCTGAGTTCTCCAATGAATATCAAACCATGGGGTGGTCTCAAGGACCCCACACATAACTGGTGTCACAAATGGGAATCACTACAATGACCCTGACTGAGATATGGTAAAAGCATTGTTTAGGGAAAGGCAGGATAAAGGGGCAAAGAATGATGAATCTGTGGTGCTTGGGTAGCAACAGAATCATCCATGGTATGAAACAGCAGCCAAGTTGCTGTCTTTTGAGAGAGGTGTAAGTTGCCTACGGAATTTGAAGGAGATCATTACAACTCCAAGGGAGTTGGCTCAATGGATACTCTGGCTGTTTTTGGTTGTCCTAGTTAAAATGAGGAAAAAGTACAACCCAGGTAATGCCTCTGTTTTTATTTTTTCCTCCAAGAAGAACTAGGAAACAGCTTTCTTGCTTTTGTCATCAGCGGGTGGGCTGGAAGTTAAACTCTGAGTATATTGGAATCAGAAAAAATTTGTATAATATGACTTTTGATGAAATTTTTGTTTAATGGAGCCTCTGGGAAAAAAGGGAGACATAAAAAGAGAGTCAATTTCCAGACAGAGAAATACTTTGGAGTTTTAAAACTCACTTAGGGACTGGTACAAATACAGAACATCACTGCATAGGGCCCTAACCTTTGAAAATATCTGAAATCTGAAATCAAGCTGCTCCTCAGTTTTATAATTCTGATGCAAAGCCAAGATAGGTACGTTCTATCTATCTTGTGACCGTGAAAAAGCTACAGATTGTGAAACATTGGCAATGTGATCTTGTTGCCCACCAATGACAAACTGAACTCCATTCTGTATAGGGATGTATCAGTGCTGTTGTCTTGAGTTTGATTTTCCAAACCTATAGTTTTATAACAATGGACTGAGAGCCCAACTCTACGGCTTTCACTGTTCTCCAAGTATGCATATCTCAGTAAAGCAATTTGTCAAATGCAGCTATCCTAGAAAAGGGATTGATAATCTTTGGACTGCTCACTGAATATATAGCCAAGACAAAAAGAATGCGATTTTGAAATTTTTTGAAAACTTTGGATTTTTGTCCCAACTAATATCTAAGAATGTTGAGTCTGTCTGATTTAAAAAAATTAGTAAAAATGCTTTTCCTTTCTTTGAAAGAGCTAAGTGGGAGTAGGGGATGATTAAGAAAATGTAAAGTTTTGATTGCTGAGTGGGTCATGAAGAGAAAAAAAAAACAGCACTCGGGGCGGCACAGAGGACAGTGTGACAAAGACATTTGTGATCTTTATTTTCTAGAACAGCTCCTGGAAGCTCTCCCTTCTTCCAAAAAGAAAGTGCTCCATGCTGCCTTTGTAAGTTGCTGCAAGCACTAACTGTTGAGCCTATATGTGACAACAGGACTCTGAAACTACAAGGGTAGGCCAGTTCCTATATAATGCCTGAAAAGTACCTCTGGATACTGTCCATATTCACCAGGCAGAACTAGTGTCACTGACAGAATGATTTGGGACTGACTCAGGCAGCTCCTCTGGAACCATAGACTGAACTGAATTATTTTCACTGCATTGGAGCAAGAGGTATTTAGGAGGATACATGGGGGTTGCCTAGTCTGGCCAATGCATATTCAGCTCCAGGTGCCCTAACATCATCAGCTCTTCATTTCTAGGAGACCATGTGAGCCCTCAACTGTATTTCTTATGTGCCCTGACCATCACAACACTGCCTCATCCATGGACAGTATTCAGGTCACATTCAACTTACTAGCTAGAGCTGTGTTGGAGCTGCTTCATAAGAAGCATATGAAGGTGGGGGCTGGAGAGGTGGATGAGCAGTGTTACACTTGCCTGGCATGTGTGAGGACCCAGGTTCAAATCCCAGCACCATATACACAACTAAGTGTTGCAGCAACAAAAACCAGATAGAAAACTAAGAAAATCGATTCTCTCTTTCTTTCCCTCTCATTCTCCCTCTCTTTCTCTTAAAAAAAAAGAGATGCAGATGAAGGAAACTGCCTTGCTGCCTAAGAGACCTTTATGGTTGGATTTTCTTTCACTATTAAGTCCAGGACCTTTAAAGGACATAAATGAGATTAATAACACAGTTGGTCTCATCCTGCTGTTGGAACCTAGTGGTAATTCTTTAAAGATACCCTGGCAACAGGTCAAGGGAGTAGACTGTGCAGAAAAGAGTTAACATTGCAGACCTGACTACTGTCCTTGGAAGGGCCTGCTTATAAGACTGGCCATTGGCCAGCATAGGGAACTTAAGATTTCAGCAGGATTCCCATCATTAACTAACTGATGAGTGGCGTGCTATGCCTAAACTGTTTGTAAAAACAATATGGTATATGTTGAACATTTGTTTCATACTGGGAGTGTAGAATATGGGTATGTTCTAGGCAAGGGTTGCACATGTTCATTCTTCAGTAAAAACTCTAAGCACTGAGTCTCTAACAAGCTTTCCAGGTTGGCAACATTTCATACATGTCACAACTAACTGCTGGGAGAAATGCAACCTGAATGACTCCATTGGATAGAACTCTGGAACCTTGTGCCTGGTCTTCCCTGTACTTTTATCACATGCACCTTCCCCACATTGCTGACTTTGCTGTGTATTCTTTCACTATAATAAGTCAGAGGTGAGTGTGCCTAGATGCTGAGTCCTCTGAGCCTTTCATGCAAATCATTGATCCTGGGTTTAGTCTTAGGAACCCATGAAACATTCCTCACTCTCAAAATGGGGATACTTTTATACATACTAAAGGTTATTTATTTGAGATGGAATATAAAAATCCCCTTTAAAAAGTATCCAATTCAGGGCTGGAGTGGTGACTCAGTGGCTATGATGCTGGCCTGGCAGGCATGAGGATGTGGGTTGAAACCCCAGTACCATGTATACAACAAAGTGTTAAGGCAATGAAAACCACATGAAAAAAACTAAATAAAATTGATTCTATCTCTCTCTCTCTGACTGTCCCTCTCTCTCTTAAAAAAGTGTCCAACTCAATGGGTTTAAATATATTTTACAAGGTCACACAACCGTAAGCACAGTCTAATTCCAAAACATTTTCAGGGCCCTCAAAAGAAATCCTTTATGCATTAAGCAGTCACTCCTCTTTCTTTCCTCCCTTAGTCACTGATAACCATTAATCTGCATTCTGACTCTACAGATTTGCCTATATTGCACATTTCATTTAAGTGGAATCATAATTTACGGCCTTTGTGATTGCTGCCTTTTACTTTGCATAATGTTTTCAGGATTCACCCATCTTTCAAGGTTCATCCACCTTGTAGCATCTATCAGTATGCCATTCCTTTTTATAGCTGAATAATATTCTACTTTACAGATAAACCACATTTTGTTTATCTACTCATTGTGGGTTACTTGAGCTGTTTCCACTTTGTGGCTACTGTGCATAATACTGCTAAGAACATTTGTGTATATGTTTTTGTTTGAATATGTTTTTAATTTCCTTGGTTCTATAACTAGGAGTGGAATTGCTGAGTCATAAGGTAACTCTATGCCTAACTTTTTGAGGAACTTCGAGGATGTCTTCCACAGAATTGCACTATTTTATATTTCCACCAGCAATATGTGAGGGGTCCAGTGTCTAAATACCTTCCTAACACTCATTACTTTTAATTTTTCTTTTTCAAAGGTTTTAGCAGGGACTGGAGCAGTGGCTCAGTGGTTACGGCACTTGCCTGGCATGTGCAAGGACCCAGGTTTGAACCCCAGCACCTCATACATAACTAAACATTAGGGAAACAAAAACCAGATGAAAAAAAATTTATAAATTGACTCTCTTTAACAAAAAAAGTTTCAGTGGGTGTGAAGTGGTACCACACTGTAGTTTTGATTTACATTTCTCTAATACTAATGCTGTTGAACATTTTGTCATATGCTTATTGGCTATTTGTGTATCTACTTTACAGAAATGTATTAACTATCAAAACCAGCTATGACTAGGTAGAGGCTTATGTAATTTTTGTGTTATTTCACTAAACACAATGCAGCCCAGACCTGACCTAATGTGGATACAGCATTGCTCATCTATAAACAAAGAGAATGTCAGCCCTCATTAATCTTGACATGATGATTTAATCTGATTTGGGAAAAGAAGGGCTTTGAGGGTCCAGTCCAGATTTTGTCAGATTTTAATGTGCAAGTCAGATGGGGGCTGAGAACTGACTTTCCTACGAAGGTCCCAGGTGATCCTGCCACTGCTGGTCTATGGACTACCTTTGGAGCAGCGAGGCTCTAAGACATTTGTGCTATCTTATTCACATGATTACATCATTTAATCCTCATGACAAGTAAAAATAACTCTATTTTATTGATGTGCAAACTGAGGTTTAGAGAAGTTAACTTACCCCAAATGGTAAAATATAGCAAGTGGTGAAACTCTAGAGACTCTTGTCTACAGGCTACTTTGCCAAACCATCTCCTAAGAAAAGTTAACTAACGTCCATAGCTCATCAAGTGGATTTTTTTTCCCTAATGTACATCCCTTTAGTCAAAATAACTTACCTCTGTGACATTTAAAAGAAACGTAGCAATAGCAAAACACTAGTGGGTAAAAAAATGTTGTTAACCATTGAAGAAATTTTACAAAGTCAGCAAATGAGAAGCGAAATACAAAACTTTAGGAATAAAAATCCCAGGCTGACCAACATTGCTTTGGACGTTTTCCTCTATGTCACCAGCTTGGCCTCTTTTACCTGAGTCACTGGCCTGCTCAGAGAGCATGCGTGCAGTTCTGCTTCTGGCTAAAGAAGCCTGTGTGGGTGTCAACAGTCGCATAACAAGAAAGGTTTCCATGGGACTAAGGTGCATGCGATGAGCTGAGGGATGGAATCAAATGAAAAATTTAAAAAGCAAAATTAAAATAAAACAAAATAGAATGTTTAAGTGGCCGTCCATGATGTAAATTAAATTTTGGGTGGCAGAACAAACATGGGAAATAAAAATTCTAACAGAATGGCTTTGGAGTTCATCACAGTAAAATCAAACAAATGATGTATCATTTAGAGTTCAGGAGAGTGCATTAATTCCCTTGGGGCACCAGAATCTGTACCACACACTATTATAGTATAGAGATCTGTCTCAACTCAAAGAGAATTAGCCCGCCTCCCAAAATGTTCATACGGACTCTTTTACTCACCAAGTAGATCTAACACTGAAAAAAATGACACCTACAAAACATTTGATTTAGGTCCTCTGTTAAGAAACAGTTCATAGGGGCTGGAGCGGTGGCTCAGCGGTTTCGGCGCTTGCCTGGCAAGCACGAGGACCCGGGTTCAAACCCCAGCACCACATACACAACTAAGTGTTGGAGCAACTAAGGCCATGTGAAAAACTAAATAAAGTTGTTTCTCTCTTTCTCTGTCTCTCTCACTGTCCCTCTCTCTTAAAAAAAAAAAAAAAGAAACAGTTCATAACACACTGACTTTTAAATGAAATATGTCACCCTACCATAGTATAAAAACAGATCCTTTCATATGCTTTCCATGTAAATAAGGGCCAAAAGTAGACAAGCAGCACAAAAATCATAACAGTCAACTGATTATCAACTTTAATGGAAGATAATAATCCATTAAATTCATAATCCAAAGTTCAATGGCCAAAGTATTTTGATGGTTTTAGAATATATTATATAGCAATGGATACAAAGAATCACTTTGTGGTTTTTTTTCTTTTCTGATTTTACACTTTGTGTTCTTGAGATGCCTATTAGGTAGTAAATTTGGGGAGATAATTTATAAAATTTTTCAGTTTATAATCCATAAGCAGATAATTCAGTTGTCAATATATAATATTGTTTTACATTTACATGTTAATCAATGTGAAAATGAATTTAACATAAATATGTAAGCATATGAATTAATGAAAACATATAGAATACACTAATGGAACAGCTGTACAGAGTTAAGTGTAGGTGTGCTCTTATTCAACTCTTAATTCCTTCCATGTTCCTACTCCTACCCATGAATTGCATCAGAAATCAGCAGCATTGTGATATTCACAGGGGCTCTGACATACATGCTATGCCTCTCGGATAGAGACGCCAAGGTCAATGCCAGTGAACAACTACGAAGACACACCGCCTTCCTCCAAGTCACAAACACCCTCTTGCTCACCCCTTGGTGATGACTTGATATGCTAAATACTCCACTGGCATCTGGCATTCCTTCAATGATGCTTTAAACCATATATTTAACACATGGAGGGCACTCCCTTTCTTAACCTACAAACTGTGAAAGGTATGAATTCAGGCTTCCAATGACTCATCTGAGCCTCCATTAGAACAAGGGCACCACCAACTCTATTTAGATTCTGGAACTGGCACGTGCCCTATACATATCTTCTCCCAATTAAAAACTATGCCTGTAAAGGCCACCCATCCTTTTCCTCTTTTAGAGGCTTCATATTATTTCTGTGTTTCTGTTTTCATCTAAAAAATGGACAGGCCTACAAACCATGGATAACTGCAGAGTCCCAATTTTTTCACATAGCAAGTCTCCCAGATAAATGACTCATCAATTCTGCTCTTTCTGGCTAATCAATTGCATCCCATCACTGACATGCAGGTACTTTTAAAACTCTTACATGCAATGTGGACTCTTTCAGACTGGGAGAATATCAATTCCTATCCATACTCAACAACAACCTGGTTCGAAGGAGTAATGCCACTTTTCTAGTCTTATTATCAAGGCCCTAGGACTTTCACATTCAGACCAAGGACAAGGACAATGGTGGTATTTTCAGAAGGCTCAGAGGGGGCTCTCAAGAAGGCCCATATTAAGATGCTTGTACCAGAAAGAAGCAAACTGGAGAGACCAGGTCTACATGTTCACTTGCCTCGGTCTGGGGAATAGGATATTGCCACGGTGGATGAAGACAGGCGTTTACTCATGGGAGGCTCCATCTGCTTTGGCAAATTCATGGTTGATGTTGAAAGTTTGTCACATGCTGCAGAGAAACGCATTAAAGATATTGATATTCACACCACTGTAGACAGAGAAACATATATCCCAAAGTGTCCTTCCTGTCCTCATCCACACATTTCCTATGCTGCAGTGGCACAACACACTCTGCTTTTATCATCCTGGGATCTCATTATCCTGATCTGGAAATGTCCAGGCTATATCAGCTACTGGTATGCAAATTTTTCACTGTGGTCTTCTCTTCAATTTCAAATATTCAACCTCACTCAAATGTTCAACTAAAGACACGTTAATCTAATATCATATTCTTGCATCCAGGGATTTTTAAATATATTGACACCACATGAAAACAAAATCAACCTGAACCAAAGACGAATCACTGCTGGAAATGTTCTATGGTCTGACTGAGACTGTATGTGCTGAAACAACTTTTCCTGAAGGCTATCTGTGACTCAGGTTGAAGAAAGAAGTAATTTGTAATTTGGGGAGCTGTATTTAAAGCAGAATTACCTTTAGTAGTTGGTTTTCTTCCTCTTGTTAAGAGATGGGATCAAAATGGCTCTTTTGTAGATGCTTCATTGGTTTACAGTTATGATATTAACACATGACCCTAAGTTTAGTGTTCTCATGTATCAGCCATTATTTCAGACTGGTTTCTCAATTAAGTCATACAACCAACAAAGAGGTGCTGATAGTGCCCTGCCAAGCTATACGGGAGCCTGAGGCAAAAGAAAAGGGTGTAGGGGGATTATCAACCCAGTGTGGAACCTTTGACTTTCATCAGAAGCCCAACAAACATGGGGGTAAAGTAGGGGAAACATGGAATCGAGGAGAACTCAAAGTGGGGAGATCATGAACTGGCATCAGCCTTGGCTTGCTCTGTCAATATCCATGTGTTCATGAATGTGTGTCAATGATTCCCTCCAATATGTAAGACTATGTTGAACAAATAAAAAAGTACTAAAAAAAAGAAAAGAAAAAGGTGTGCCCATGGCTGTAAAGGAAGAAAACTCATCAATAATATTTTCAAAATCTAACTCCTCTGATCATCTTGTTTTCCAATGAAAGAATGATCATATATATCTGACAATTTCTGCTGACCAAGTGACAATATTAAAGTAATTTTAATTAACTTAAGCTGAAGTCAAAGTATAATAAATTTAGATTAGGGATACACAAAATATTTAAATTTGAAATGATGTTTTAATTTTTTTTCTGTAGGGGGTACTGGAGTTTGAACCCAGGGGCCTTTTACCACTGAGCTACAGCACCAGCCATTTTTCTTTTTTTTTTTTTAAAGAGAGAGGGACAGTGAGAGACAGAGAAAGGGAGAAACAACCTTATTTTTAGTTTTTCACATGGCCTTAGTTGCTCTAACACTTAGTTGTGTACGTGGTACTGGGGTTTGAACCCGGGTCCTCGTGCTTGCCAGGCAAACACCGAAACCACTGAGCCACCACTCCACCCCTCTTTCTTTTTTTTCTTAAAGACAGGGACAGTGGGACGGGGAGAGAAAGAGAGAATCAATTTTATTTAGTTTTTCATGTGGCTTTCATTGCTGCCAACACTCCATTGTATGCATGGTGCTGGGGTTCGAACCTGCATCCCTGTGCATGAGAGGCAAGAACTGAAACCCTGAGCTACTGCTACAGCCCCTTTTCATTTTTAAATTTTGAGAAAGGGTATCACTATATTGCCTAGGCTGGCTTTGAACTTGTGACTATCATGCCTCAGCCTCCTGAGTAGCTGAGATTACAGATATGTACCATGATCCCCTGTGATATTTTGAATTCTACTATTTCTACTTTTCAATTTTTAATGTTTTAACGATGTTAAGATTCTAGTAAGATAAGTAGCCCTTAGATATGACATAAGATATGACTCTATATATAGTATATATTTTCTCTTTTGCTTCAGGCTTTGCTACAGTTTGGTATGACAGTAATCTTTTGAAATTATGAATTTTGTTCACTATGGATTGTTTTGTATTAATTTAGATTTTGAAATATTTTTATAAAATGCTATTTTAACTTCATTGCTGAGATTTCTGGCAGCCCCCCTTAAATTGTGTCCCCGGGTCCCACACTCACCTTACCCTGATGATGATCTTGGGGACTGAGTCCATTCTATTTGTATCCCCTCTGTGGGAGAAGGCCAATGCCCACACTAAATGTAGTAGCTCAGTTCATACAGCAAAATCTATACTACTAAGGGTATTCTTTATCAAAGGAATGCCAGAAACCATGGGTATTTATTCCTATTGGCACTACAACCTTCTGTATTGCTAGTAAACATTACAACCCTTTTATATCTTTTTTTGGCCAACCAGAAATGGGTTAAAATTTTAAAGTCTTTATTACATGGGAATAAAGTTTTGCAAGCTCTGTTCATAATCTAAACCAAAAGAATTTCCCAGGTATGTATGTAAAATAGAAAACCTTTTGTTTGCTTGCTTGTTTGCAGAGCATCAAAACCATGGCCTCTTGCACGCTAGGCAAGTACTCTACCACTAAGCTACATCACTAATATGCAGCCTTTTAGACAGAGATATGAAATTAAGCACAAAGCCAAGTTATGTAATTATTTGAAGTCCTATTGATAAACTCCTTAGCACACCCTCTCAAACACTTCTCCTGGAATCCATCATATTAACACCAAGCCCACATATTCCATTTAGAACTCTGTGATTTCTGGTTTTTCACCAGAAGTGATCTGAACATCCTACTACTAAATGCTTAAAATAAATGATTAATGAAATTATTAAGTATATAAATGCACAAAAATCAAACAATGACAAGATTTTTAAGGTAGAAGTTAGTGATCCAATGATGAAATGTCTCCAGAACACTATGATATAAGGCATGCACAGCTCCATGATGACAAAGGAACAAAGAAAAAGATGGGGCATATCATTCATATCTCTAGAAAAAAATACAACAGGTCAGACTAAAAAATCAACTGTGAAAGTGCTTGAGACAGACACAGTGATGGAAGAGGGTGATCAGAACAGTTTTCACAAAACGCTATGGCACGGTGATGCTTCGATATACCGTTGCTGGACTCGGCAGCGGTGGCAGTGGTCCCTGCGTCCGGAGGAAGAATGCTGGCTGCTAAACCTAGAGGAGGGGGTGGGGTATTTTCTGATTCACCTACACAGCAAAAAATCAGAGCAAAGAGAGGTAAAAGAAAAAAATCCCAATTTGTTGTTATATTTTACTTCCTAATTAGGAAATTTAAAAAGTTAACAAATGTTTTGCTGACTGCTGACTTCTCAAAAAAGGAAAAAATAAAGCATATCACTGCCAAAAGGTTAAAAGCACAATAAGACTAAGAAACTATATTATAAACATCTTTCAGAAACAGTTAATATACAACCCCTGCATAACAGAATGCTGAGATCACTGAAACATAGTATGACACTGAAAAGAGAAAAAAGTCACCCAGAAACTAGTAATAATACATACATTTAAGTAAACATTTGGACATTTAAAGATGAATATGAACTGGATAATGAAATATGTAAGTCCCCTTGAAACAAAATAGAAAGAGCAACAAAAGTTAATAATGTGAAAAGAAAAAGTCCGGTCCTTTTTAGAGGGTAACTCCTACTCTGCCTTTCCCAGTCATGTCTGGAGTGGTGACTGAGTCTCCTGCCATTTCCCTCCCCTGAAATGAGATTACCATGGACCTGCCAGGATCTGCATTCATTTTCTTTGCTTTTCTTTTACTCTCCCTCAAAGTCTAATTGCTGTTTGCTAACAGTAAGAATGCAGCTTCCCCTCATGAGAAATGCATATACAGGAAGCTTGGCAATTTTTAATACGTATCTGAAAAAGTTATGCACAGTATCCCACAGATCCTGCTGACGCCCAGCCCAGCCCATGATTTCCCACTGGGGCTCTGCAATGCAGAGACAGCCCTACACTCACCATCACGTCCTCCAGATCCTGTGGCCAGTGATGTTCCCCATGAACACTTCTTCTTCAGCTCCAGCTGCTGTGTACGCTCCAAGGACCTGCGCATCATTGCCTCCAGTCGCTCCTGCCCAGTTCATGCAAAGCATTGGGTGTCAACAGAGAACAAGATCAAACACCCAACCCCACTGCACTACCACCTCAGTGCGCTGGGTGAGTCACCAAACCGGGCTATGCTCAGCATCCCAAATCCAGGCACAGGTGCTCTCTGCCACACGGAAACTTCTTGGTGGGTGGAGAGTAAACAATGCAGCTAGGCTAGCACCAGCTCTCCAACGGAACACTGTATCTTGTCCCCTCCCCTTCCCTCCCCTCATTGGGGAGAAGCTGCTTTTGTGCCAGCTTTTGATTCATTTGAGAATAATGCCCAACAAACATTAAATCCTTGAAGCCTGTTTCAAACTCCAGCTTGTACCATCCAGTAAGAAAACTGGAATTTGGCTCCAGAACCAACTGCAACCTTTTTAGTTGTAGGCATAAAACATTCTGATTTAAGAAAATTTAAATAAAATATTATTTGAGTTTCTGTAGCTTTAAATATACCTTTGGAAGGTGATATATGACTCTGAGATTTTGCAAAGCCCCATATTCATCTTAGAACTTCTTAAAGAGGAATCAATTGTTTTCCATATTATAACACTCTGCATGGTTCAAAACTTAATGAGAAAAGAGTATAGAATCTTATGGCCACAACGTAAAGCATCTATGCATCCCAAGAGTTAGGGTGGTTTGGGCATGAGGGAAGGAAAAACTAATTTTTAACCAGAAAAGAAAATCTACCAGCAGGCTTCTTTCTACACAGAAGATTTGTGAAAAGCACTCCCCTGTTAACTTTCGACAG
>PVKS010031027.1:0-23831 GCA_004027875.1 Aplodontia rufa
AAAAGAGCGAAAGGTTCTCCTTACCCTGTGTCTCATAGTCATCCTCTGCTCCCTCCTCACTTCTGACTTTCAAACATAAACAGCCTCAACACATCGCACTTGCTGCCTTCACAAAGTACTGCAGACGCAGTGGTTTAAACTACAGGAACTTGCTTTCAGACAGTTCTGAAGGCCTTGGCAGTCTAAATCAAGTCTCTAGGAGGGCTGGCTTTCCTTGAGTCCTCTCTCCCTGACTGGCAGAAGGCCACTGTCTTGCTGTGTCTTCACAGTGCCGAGCCTCTGTGCATGAGCACCCCCATATCTCTGTGTGTCCACATTTCTTCTTCTTATAAGGACATGTAGTCAGATTGGATAAAGATCCACTCTAAGAGACTTATTTTAATTTAATCACGTCTTTAGAGCCCTGTTGCCAAAGATAGTCACATTTTGATGTTTTAGAGGTTAGGGTTTGAACATACTTTTTTCTTTTATTTTTTTCTTTTTGGTTTGGAGTCAAGGGACACAGGTCAGCCCAAAACAGAGGGGAGAGAGAGAGGAGAAGCTGGTCAAATTTACATTTTTAAATCTAACTCATAGACAAATTAATTAATTCAATGGTTATATAATTCCTTTTTAGAGAGGTCAAATTTGTTTTTCACTGTGAAGCTGAAAAATATGCCTTTGTGACCAAAGAGAAAGTTATCTCCTACAGAGATTATCTGATAAATGTTTTCTTTCTGTATTGATCCCTGTAAGTGTGGGAAGTGAAGTAGAAAAGCAAATAGAGAAATCAAGGAGAATCAAAAAGTCCTTCTGAGATAGCGCTAACAGGGCAGAAGTTTCCACAACACCAAGGCTCACAAAGCCGGTAGGCTGTTGACTTGAGTGAAAATCCTCCCGGGGCTTTAACATCAATGCAGCACAGTGCTGGGTGAGTCTTTCCTAAACCTTTCTTAGCAAACCCAAGACCTGGGAGGTAGCCTAGGTAACAACACAACAGTAACAGTTAATTTAGGGGGGAATGGATATCCAGGGTGATCTGAACTTCAGACTTTTCATTGTAGGTCATATATCTTCATGAAACTTGAAGAAACTGTTGGGGTTAAATAAATCATAATTTGTGGGTCATTGCTGGAATGTTATTTCCAAAGCACATTGTACTACATGGCTTTATTTGTCTAACAAATTTATGAAACAAGCATGATGATTTGAATTTTTAAATGTGGTGAAACAGAGAAATGCACAAACTTAATGGTTTTCATCCAGATATCGAATGGCACAGGTGGAGGTAAAACCCAGTACTTGATATCAAAGCCCTGAGTTTTCCTGTTTCTTTCTACTCCTCAGAAAATATATTTTAATTCAGGTATCAAGTACCATACAGTTATTTCCAAGAGTTGTTTTTTAAGCTCATTTCTTAACTGTGCACTACATTGTTGAAAGAAAAATATAAAGAAATAGAAAGAAGAATCATGGGACCTATAACTCCCTTTTCTTGGTGACACCAGTTGAAGTCTGTTGGAACCAAGTAACTACCGCTCCATCTAGTGGCAGCATCTCTATTCAGAAGTGAAGTACCACCTTGGAAAAACAAGTTAAATTTGAAAGACAAGAATATGTGCATATTTCAGTCTGTAATCTCACACTGATCTTTGAACAGGTTAGAATAATGTTCTCCTAAATGTTCTAGGTAGTGTGGAGCCCAAAGCCTGAAAGTTCTGTGCTTAAAATTCCTGCCATTGGACCACCTAGTAGGTCAACTGCACGGAATTATGGGATTGTTAAACTAATTTTTATAATGCCTATTATTGTATAGACAATATTATTATATTGTAATCCATTATAATGATTAGTAAAGGGGGCCATTCACTCTTCAGGAAACTTCCCTGGCTCTCAGCCTCACAAGAATGCTCCCTGTCCCCTGGGCTGGAATAGAAATGCGTCCCTGCTTGCCATCCCTGCTGGCCTCTGAATTCCCATCTCCTCACTCAGGGCTTTGATACTCTTCATTTCCTTCACATTATAACCCAGATGCCTCCTTAATGCTGATGAGACTAAGTAATCTTCTTTTCCCTTCCCTTTCTTTCTTTTCCTTTCCCTTTTTTCTCTTCCCTTTTCTGTTCTTTCCTTATTTTCTACCTGCTACAATCTTACATATTCTTCAAGGATCACAGCCATTTTTTGATCCTAGTCCTCAATCAAGAAGGGAACTATCACTTCACTTTATGTCTCATACATAATTGTGTAAACTCTTCAAACTCAAGGGCTGTTTATTAATATCTATATCATTAACCAATTAGAAAATGGACAGAAATTACAGATTAGCTAAACAACTACTTGAATTCCATAATCATTTCAGTGACTAGTCAGGAATTAAATGACATATATAATATTTTGTAAACTTCACATTAAACTTCTCTTTCTATTCTGAGTGGGCTGGTCTATCTGTAGATGACTTCCATATTAAAAATATATAGAAATGTAGACTTCAGGAAAACATATGCTGTTTGTAGTTTTATTGATCTATTTATGAGAAATTACAAGATATATAAATTTTTGATTTGCTGAAAAATATTTGACTATATTTGTCAGAAACGAAAACTTGCCGAGTCTAGCATAATATCTCCTTCACATATTGTTCTACTCTCCCACACAGTAGTTTTAAATACAGCTTTTCAAAAGTTGAATGCTAGAAATTTGCATGCTGGTTCTATTAGGGAAAATGGTCCGATTCTATTCATACTGAACACAAACTAAATTGTTAAGATACTGTGACACTTTGCCACTTGGCTTTAAATAAAGAGAACAGAATCAGCATTAAAGTTGGTTTTCCCTTTTATAAAAATGATGCAATCCAGCTTAGAAAAATTCCATGCTTCATTTCAGCACCATCTCTACTGATCCCGAAAATACCAAGCGGACAAAAAAAAAAAAAAAAAAACATTTTAAAATCCCAAGTTTCAAAATATCTGAACAGAACAAAGCCTTATCTTATACAAGTTGGCACATTTCAGGGGGATCTAAATTAAATACTACCAAGCTCTGAAAATGAAGTCGTAGGCAGGTGAAAGAATTTGAGATTAACGAATAGGAGACACAATTCATATTAAATAAAACCTTTTTTCAATTGTTTTTGAAACTGCTAAAATACTATTTCATTATATTTCATATTTTAATAGAGGGAATGAAAATTAAAACAGGAAATGAGCCAAATCATTTCCCTTTTCAATAAAATAGCATCCCATTAAATGAAATTTAAAAGAAATTGAACTGATAGTTTTTGTATTCAGTGATCTGAAAAGGAATTTGTTTCTACATTTGTTGTTTCCCCAAAATGGCTTCACTAAATGAAATGAATAGTGTTCCTACTAGTTAGTTTACTATGTGCAGAACCATAAATATGAGAAAGTCAATTATATTTCAGTGAAAATTTATCAAATAGCATTTAAATATCTCTTTATGCAAAGTGGTAAGAAAAGCAGACAGGAACTTGACATTTTGGCATATTGAAACAATGGATTTAGTGTTAAATGATTCACATGTAATTCTCTAGGTGTTCATATCATAAAAGAAGCATTAGTATTCTCCTTATATTCTTCAAGGCTCACAATACCATTTGTATGCTGATACAATACATGTTAATGACTTTTACCCAGTTAAAATACATTTGTGTTTCCACATAATGTTTTTCCAATTCAACAAACAAATAGTATGTCTTCTAGACACACAATATGGAATCATCTTTTGTAAGCTGGCATGGAATGTGAAGAGGATGGTGACTTACAAATGTTTTAATGAGATACCATAAGCCCCTAGAAAAAGTGTGCTTCTGCTTATATTTTTGAAAATGTTTTGTCCTCTTTCACCAATGAGTAAATATTTTTTGATATGATAAAAGGTTATTTTTTTTTTAGAGTATAGGCTATTGGTACCTAAAAGTTAGCTGTAACTTTTAAGTTTGAATTAAAAAAAATTCAAGTTTAAAAAAAAGAAAATTCAAGTAGGCTAAATTCTAAATTTTGTTTGCTGCACTGGTTCAAAGGAAGCATAGTTCTGGGAGCTATTTGTGCTAGGCTTGATGAGCCATTACCAAGGCTATTCCCACCATGGCACCAGGCCCTGGTTAGTCTGTTCACTCACTCATACTCACTGTGCAGGACTCGAGGAGAAAGAAGGAAAAGACTCTAACCTGGAATAAGATTTAGGTCACAATTTAAACATATGTATATATATGTATATATGTAGAGTAAATATATAAATATTGTATATATATATATATATGCAATACATGTATGCAATATGTGAGATAAAGGGATCATTATCTTAGAGTCACAGTTAGATGGATGTTGTGCAGATCAGAAGAGGAAGAGCTGATCTTCAGATGAAGGAATCAAAGATGACTGAATGAAGGGCATTGAATTTGAAGCTGGTGTTTCGGAGTAAGTGAAATTTGGATTTTCAGTACAGGTGGGGAACTTGCCTCCTGTCAAAGCACAGCAGCAGCAACAGTGAATAGAACACATAAGTAGATTATAGCAACCTGGGAGAGGTGGAAGGTGGATATCACACAATTTTTTTAATATGGATGCATACATATGAAGTGATTTAGCAACCCGATGAAGAGAAAGTAAATTATCCATACATGTGTGAATATCGTCTGGATTTGTAACAAAAAAAAACCCCACATAAATAGGAAAATAGAGACAGATAAAAATGCTCATTGTTGGAGAATCATTTCATTTATCTACCATTTTTATTTATTTATTTTTTAAAGTAGTGCATTGTAGTTGTACATAATGGTGGAACTTGTTGTCACATAAAGGATCTGCAAAGATGCTTTGAGTAAGAGACTTGACAACTTCAAGTTTGCCAGAGAAAATTACTTTCGGATCGAGTCACAAGTCCTGACTCGCAAGTTAATCAAACTCAAAATGTGTATGAATAGGTCCCCGGAGTAGTACTATGACTAAATTTCATAGTTGGGCAGGTCTGCCCTGGTCCTTTTATTCACTATACTCTCTGTCCATAAATGCCAGTTCCATTTTGAAAAATACAGTGTCTTCTCCATTGATCATCCCTATTTAAGACCATCCATCAAGCTTCTTGTTCTTACCTAATTTATGTAAAAAAATTATCACCCCTTTCTGCCTGTTGTTTCCAGTTACATTACTAATCCTTAATTTATGGAGTCACAACTGAAGTTCTCATTTCATATAACCAAAATGACTGAAAACAAGGTGTGTTCACTGTAACACACTGAATGGAGTGACAATAGCTACTGTATTAATTGAAGCACTTTGGCCAGAGTCATCCAATTAATGGAAAATTAATGCAGAATTATAAATATAGACTATTTTAAATAACCATTATTAATCTGTGAAAGAGCATAAATCATAACCAAAGCACCCAAGGTGGCATGGTGCAGGAAAAGTCCCCAGACCGGAACTGCATTTGCATCCTGACTCTGCTATTATCCGGCCACATGATCTTGACTGGATCTTTTCCTTCCCCTGCTCAGCCTTGCTTTGTCATCTATGCAATGGAGAATCAGACTCCATGCTTTCAGATTTAAGTTTTAAGGATATTGTAAGGACATAACTTAAGAACGTCTTTGTTTTTGGTACATTTTGTTAAATCAAACAAGCAAGCTTGTGGTATTTTCCTCTGAATGATAGTATGTCAAAAACACAGTAGAGGTAAATGATATCCCGTAACGCAGGACTTCAGAGAAAAAGAATAAAGGAAACCAAGCCCCTCTCTCTTCTTTCCTCTTTCATGGCGAACATGTTTACTTTGAATTCTTGTTGAGGACTCATCATCACAGCAGGAAGCATTGCGGCAAGTTAAAAAAAAAGCAGCTCTAGCTTTTCCGGTTCCATCAGAACTGTTAGTCTGGCAGATTATTCTTCAGGCTGCTGAAATGGAAGTGGCTTGTGTGACAGCACACGGAGGCTTGATTGAGTCTGAGCAGAACGCACCTGTGCGACTGTGGGTTTATTGCATCCTAGGGATATAACGTCAGGTCTCAGTCTCTTTTCACCTGCTGGGTTCCTGCACTTTCCCCGGATTCCTTTGCTTTGCTATTTGAAAAAAAAAAATCTCATCTTCCCTCCAGATTAATAAAAAGGATTTATGGTGTCTGTCATACCTCACGGCAGCATCACAGCCGTCCTGCATCAGGGGTGCTCCTCACCCTAGTGCATTCCGGTCCACATTTCTCATTCATTGACCATTATAGCAGCCCCTCACTGAGAGCTATTCCAGTCGCTGAGCAGTTGCAGGCACTTCCAGGAAGACTGAGTTTAAATGCAGTGTAATTTAAACCTAACGAGCACAAGCAACATAACCAAATTCTACTCAGTGGACGTAGTTAAAATGCCTAAAATGACATATCACCCCTGCCCTTCCCCTCAAAATAAAAACTTTGTCATTGTCTTGGGAGGCTCACAACGTTCTCTCCAGCTTTGATTATAAATTCAGTTACTCAATACCTGCCCACCCGGTATTGAGATTGATCCAACTCATGGAAATAAGCATATAAACTTCAAGTCAGGATGAGTTTGGGTTGGTTGCTTTTATTTCTTTCTTTCTTTCTTTCTTTTTTTTTTTTTTTAAAAAGAGAGAGGGACAGTGAGAGAGAAAAAGAGTATCAATTTTATTGAGTTTTTCATGTGGCTTTTCTTGCTCTGACACTTCATTGTTTACGTGGTACTGGGGTTCGAATCCATGTCCTTGCACATGTGAGACAAGCGCTGTAACTGCAGCAGTTTCGTTTCCTTTTGATGTATATTCCTTACACTGGGCATACTCTGATTATCTAATCATCAGAAGTTAGAGGACTAGGTGAGTAACCAGGTTTATCCTCATTCCTTCCTTTACCATCTAGCCCATTTTGCTCTTTTTTCTTTCTTTTTAAAAAATATATTTTTATTAGTGCATTATACTTTTACATAATGATGGGATTAGTTGTCACATATTCCTAGATACACAAATCAGCAATACAATTTGTTCAATATCCCCACCACCACCCCTCTACCTCCCTCCTCCCATGCCTGATCCCTTGCCTTTCTTCTGGGTCCTATATTGTTCCTAAAAAACCCAAATACAGTGACGTAATTCTTGTGCCTATGAAGAACATTTATATATATATGGCAATAGTTCCTTCTTAATGACTGAGTACTACTCCACTTGTGGATTTATCACATTTCCTTTATCTGTTTGTCTGTTTGTGGACATTTGAGTTGCTTCTGTCTTTGCCTATCATGATCTGTGACACTATAAACACTAAAGTATTTGTTTGAATATCTGTTTTCAATTCTTTTGTATATATACCTAAGAGTAAAATTTCTGGGCCATGCAGTAATTCTATGCTTAACTTTTTTTGTTTGTGTGTGCTGCTTACTAAAGATTTTTGTTGAATTTCCTTCAGTATTTTTTCCCAGGAAAGTGCCATGTATTTACATGGAATCAGATGACCTCATGATATATCTTTGTCATGATTCATGACACTTTTCTTGTATGAGTCTGGATAAGTAAATTTCAACTTCAGAGTCTACACTTTGTATTTACTTAATGTATTTTAGTTATCGTACTCCATACTAGAGGTCATATTTAGCTAAATCATACTTGATCCACAGCATTTTTTCCCCATTAGATCATTGTTAAAAGTAGTAATGCATGCATGCACAGGGGAAAATGAGTATATCTCTTGTAGCTCTGTTCTCCAACCAGCCAAATCCCTTACCAGGAGGCACTATTACCAGTTTCTTGTGTATCCTTCAAAAGATTTTTCCAAACACAATACATATAACTTGTTTGTGCAAAGATGCATATGTGTATACGTAACACAAATGGTATCACGTGAAACAGATACATGCTTGTATCGTATGCATGTGTGCATTTAATAAAACAGTAATACATACAAATACACAGATATTTACAGATTTATGTCTTGGAGAATTTTTTACAATATGTTTTGGAGGTCTTTCAAGAGCAATACAAAATAGCTGTTTTATTGTCTTCCACAACTGTATTTCACATGTGGAAACACTGGGATTTGTTTAACCAATCCCATATTGAAGGATACTTGGATTGTTTTCAGTATTTTGTTATTGCAAGCATCTTTACCATAAATATAATCTTGAACATATTCCATTTTATATATATGCTACTGTAGCTATATGCCAAATTCCTAGCAGGAGTTCAAAGGATATGCACAGGTAATTGGAGAATTTACTGCTACTTCCTAGTAGCACACCTTTAGCTACACCCTAGAAATGTTGGTACTCTGTATTTCATTATTATTAAGTTAGAACTATTTTAACTATTTCTCATAATTTCTTCCTTGACTCATGGACTATTTTTTTTTAAAGAGAGAGAGAGAGAAAGAGAGAATCAATTTTATTTCATTTTTCATGTGGTTTTCGTTGCTCTGACACTTTGTTGTGTACACAGTGCTGGGGTTCAAACCCACATCCTGGTGCGTGTGAGGTAAGCCCTATAACTGCCAAGACACCACTCCAGCCCCAATCCATGGACTCTTCAGTCTATTACTTAATTTTTGAATTTTCAAAGACTTTTGTTGTACTCTAAGAACTCAGTCTCCTGGCTTTTTATATGGGACACCATATATCTTGGTGAAAGTTTTCATATACACTCAAAAAGAGTGTTTACTGTGCCTGTGTTTTATATAGTTCTCTATGACATTAATTTGATCACTTTATTGATACTGTTAAGATTTTCTCTATCCTTACTGATTTTTGCTACATATTCAAGGAATCGCTGAGAGTATTAAAATTGTTAGGTATTATTGAGGAATTATTTAATTTCTTATTTTATATCTGTCATATTTTGCTCCATATACTTTGAAGTACTACTACTCAGTACATTTATATGTAGGATTAGGATGTCTAGGGTCCTGAGGCATCAGTGCTTGACCATTGTGACGTGTTCCCTTGTACCTCTGGTAATGCTCTTTGTTTGTTTTGTTTTGGTAATGCTCTATCTTAAAGTATGCTTTTACTGACATGAGTACAGCCACACATACGCTCTAACACTTACTGCTTATATGGGTACCTATTCTTCATACTTCACTTAAAGACAGTACATGGCTGAGTTTTGCATCGTTAGCCTAACAAGCTCTGCTTTTTAATTAGAATGTTTACAGTATTTATACTGCATCTGATGCCTGATATGGTTCATATGCACTGTCTTGCTATTTTTTTTCTATTTTACTCATCTGATCTTTTTTCTTACATGTTTTTCTTCATTACTTTTTATTTAGTGAACACTTTAGTCTTCCATTTTAATTCCTATATTGACTTAGTTCTACCACTTTGCATCATACTAATAATTTTTATTCCATGGAGTACATCAGGTATCCTTACTTTATGACAGTCAACTTAGAATTAATGTTAAAACATTTAACATGAAATGTAAGAATCTTAAAATAGCATACATCCATTAAGTTCCTATTCTTCCTGCAATGTTATAGATAGATAGATGTAGATATGGTTATACATATATATATGTACACACACATGTGTGTATATATATATATATATATATATATATATATATATATATATGCAAGCTATTTTGGCTTTAAAACCTAAAAGTAAAAGCTATGTTCTTACATATTTACCAACATACTTTTAATTTTTAGTGATGTTATCCCTTCCCACCTTGTATAATTTTCCTTCAGCATGAATAAAATTCTTCAGCACTTTTTATAAGACTAATAGAAAAGAATTCACTCATTTTATCTGAAAATATGTCCCTTTACCATACGAGGGAGGATATATTCACTGATTACAGAATTATGGGTTCCATTTGCTTTTTCTTTTACATTTTATTGGCTCATTCCACTGTCTTCTAGTCCACATTGTTCACCCGTGTCTGCTATGGATTTTTTTTCTCTTTCTCTCCTTTATTTTTTAATCTAGTTTTGTGTGTTTTTTTCCTCTTTGTTTGGTTGTAGTATGCCTGAGTGTAATTTGGGGGGGAGTTCATCCTGCTTGGAGTTGGCTGAGTTTCTTTGATCTGGATCTGTAGAAATTTTTGTCACCATGTCGATGTGTTAACTTTTCATTACTAACATATATTTCTGCTTTCCTTCTTTGTTCTTCATATAGGACAATATTTAATGTTGTTGATGGGCTGCTAATCTTTGTTTCTGATCTTTTTGAAAAATCAGCCTAGATGATTTCAATTATTCTGTCTTCAAGTTCATCATCGATGCTTCCATTGTGAGTCTGCAGTCTGTCATTAAGTACCTCCAAGAACACACACATGTTAGCTGTATTAAAGTTCTTACCTTCTAATTTTTTGCATCTGGGTCATGTTGTAGTCTTTTCTACTTACTGCCTAAATGACTTATTGTGTTTTGTTAGTTTGTTTTTGTTTTATGATGGGGCATTTTAGTCAGCTTATTTATTACTGTGACCAAAAGATCTGACAGGAACATCATAGAGGAATAAAAGTTTATTTAGGGTTCACAGTTTCAGAAGTCTATAGAGATTTGTGGACAGCCAACACCATTGCTCAGGGCCCCAAATGAGGCAAGACGTTATAGTGGAAGGCATGGAAGAGGAAACAACTCAGAACATGGGCACAAGAAAGCAGAGAGAGAGAGAGAGACTACGCTCTGCTCACCTGGGACAAAATATATACCCCAAAGGCACAGCCTCAATGACTTACCTGCTTCAGGCACACCCTACCAGCCCACAGTTACCATCCAGTCAATCTGGTAAAACGAAAGCTCACTGATTAGGTTAAGGCAGTCATAACCCAGTCATCACCTATAAACATACTTGCATTGTCCCACACATGAGCTTTTGGAGCATGCTTCATGTCTAAACCATAAAATGGGTGTCTCCATAAGTTGCCCAGACTAGGCTCAAGTGGGCCTCTCACCTCAGCCTCCTGAGAATATGGGAATGCAGACATGCACCACCACACCAGGCAGATTGGTTATAGATCCCATTATCATGCTTGCACTATGTTTTATGTTTCTTTTATTGTATGTCAGCCATACATCTGCATGATATATTGTATAGTGTGTTACATTATTTGCTGATGAAGGGTATCTGTTTTGTTCTTGAATTTTGACAAATAACAAATGAATACTTTTGACCTTGTCACTCTGTGGTTTTATCTGTGTGTGTGTGCATGTGTGTGTGTGTGTGTGTGTGTGTGTGTGTATCTGTGTGTCTGTGCATATGTATGTATGTGTTTAGGACTTGATTATTTGAGTTCTCTCTTTATTGGGTGAGGGTAGGCTCATGTGTTATATGGTCATTAGTCCTAAACTGTAGCCTTTCTGAGGTCTCCATTGAATGGATAAAGAGCTTCCTGAAGTCTCTTCCTTCTCCTATATGTGTAAAATCTCAAATATCTGTCTCCCTTCAGCTATCAGTCCAGCAGTAAGCAGCTGGTCTCTGCTAGGGCTTGAGGAGTCTAATCCTGAGGATGTGCCTTTCTTCCATAAGTCCAGGATCCCCAGGAAATTCCCAGTCTCTCCACCGCCCTCCACCCCACCATTCCACCAGGTCTCTCACACCTTGCTTGACAAATTCAGTTTCCAAGCTCCAATTTCATCTCCCCATCTCTAACAAAATCACAGTGTTATATTTTAGTTTCAACTTTCCGTTTATTTCAGTGTTGGAAAGTGCCCCTTGCAACAGACCTAAGGTTAATATGATGTTTGCTTCATATAATGTTTTTTTCTCTCAAACATCCAACACCTACAGTTTCAACTGACATGTGCCTCAAGACTGTTGCCTCATATATTTCGTCCAGTTTGCAAGTGTTTACATCAGGAGGTTTTGTTTGGTGTCAGTTTTTCTGATTTCATGGAAGTTGACATTAGAGTTTTAAATATTGAGACATTTTGTGTTAAAATACATATTCTTGCCTTAGGTGATCATTTCTGGGGCTTTTTAAAGTATGCAAAGTGACTTTCCAAAGTCCAGAGCAATGTTTAAATGGAAATTTGAGAAAGTTCTCACTTTTATCTTTATCCCAGGAAAAGAAGACATAAGCTAAGGCCCCAGGGCACTCATCCTCTTTCCTGAATATGGTGGGAACATTCAACCTACTTGTCTTGATGTTCAGACTTAATTAGTGGGACACTTGTGCACATGCTTGCTTATAAGAACTAATGGTGTTTCCATGGAGAGTTGTGCTGTTCCCTACAATCTCTTAAAACATTGAAACTCCTGTGAATAATTTTGATGATAAATAACAGTGAGTGGTAAGGACACATCCCCTCGCCCACTGCCTTCTCCTCCTTCCCATCCCACCTCACTTGCAAGCTTGCAGACTTATTGCTAGAGTCTAAATCAAGTATGCATGCAGTACGACACCTGTTCAGGAGGTGATAAGAACCTGACAATCACTTCATTCATCTCTGATTGATGGCAACAACACCCTTTTCCAGAAAAAAAAAGATGAATGATCATATTTCTCTGTGTGGTCTATAAATACAGGGCTAAATTGAGACTATTGTAAGGTAGCCAACACATAAGACATGCTCAGGACATATTTGTACTCCAAAAGTAAAGTGAATTTTCTTAGCCTGAAGCTCAGGCTACCCATTCTCACTTGGTATTTGGTTGTGGCCTGAAAATTGTAACCAAGAGAAAATTAAATAACATGCCTAACATACATTCCCTGTCTCATTTAATAATCACAACCTTACTTTGACCTATAGAGAATGAAACTGAGTTTCAGAGAAGCCAAGTAACTTGTCCAAGGTCAAAAAGCCTGCAAAATTAATTTCCAGTAACCACAGGTTGCATTATTTTTGATGATATAAACTTACTTGCTGCTTTGTCAGATATTGCAAAGAATGTGTTAACAAAGAACCTTTTTAGAGGAATTAGCTGTCAGTAATTTTCCAGTAAAAATTATCTCTAAAGTGTATAGACAAAGGTTTCCATATCTGCGGAGGGTTTTTTAAGTTACTAAATTAGACTTGTTCTAGCCAAAGAGCAACCACGGCTTTTTTTAAAAATTCTTCATTTGAGATAATGTAATTTAGCATTTTCTTTGCCTCTTGTCAGTATGGAAAACAATAGTTCTCTCATTTGATTTAATATTATTATGTCTGAAAACACAGTTAACAAAGCTGCTGCTGATGTATCTAGGATTTTCAACTTCTGTGCATATAAAGGCCATTAATGAAGTTAGCAGACCAGAAACTTCCCAGCCAAATTTTCAAAGGTTATAAACTAAGGCAATATCTACTTTGTAGTTGTTGAATGTAAACGGTCTTGTAAGAATCATCATTGGTTTTCATTTTTTCTTCCTTAATACACCCAATCAACAAAGTTTCACGGTAAATGGGGAAGATGGTTATGCACATTAAAATGAGTGAATTAGCTGGGCATGGTAACATACATGCTTATAGTCCCAGTTACTCTTAGGAAGCCAATAGGGAGAATTGCTTGAGCCTATGAATATAACACTGGCCTGAGCAAATACTAAGTCCAGGTTCTCAACAAACAAAAACAAAAACAAACAATAACAAAAGAGTTCATATTTTAGATTTTAAATAGAAAGGGAAAAATAAATCAAAATCAGAGAGTACTTTGTACCTGGTATATATTCGAAAATCAGCAATTTCTATATGCCACTAGAGAATGAGTAGTCATAATTACTCATAAAATAGCAACATCTATTTACTCTGATTATATTTTTCTGTTTTTTTTAAAATAATATCTTACTACCTTTTCTTTGATAGATACTATGTTTTCGAATTACAATATTTTACATGGACTGTGTTTAATTTCAAGAAATCATTCAACAATTTAATATGGGTATCACTGCTTTAGGAGACTTAAGACAAAAGGTATATTGAAAATCATTTAGTTCAACAAATGGTTATCTTTTATATTTAGGGAAACTGAGAGCCTAAAATTCCAACATCTGTTGAAAAAAAGAAGGAAATACTAAAATCACGGTTCATGTCTTCACGGAGCTTATAATTCCTGTGCACTCTAATGTGAGGCAATGTCAAGTAATGAAGAAAAGGTAAAGCAAGGCAGAAGGTTAGAAAGTGACTGGAGGAGATGTTTGCGTATGAAAGGTGGTCCTTGGGGTCTTTCTAAGGTAGTCATACTTAGGCAGTGACCAGTGAAGCAAAGATGGCAGAGGTTTCCAAGCACAAGGGAGTGAGATGTGCTCCTTACGTTCCAGCTACAAGTGGACCAGCAGTGGGAATACAGAGAGTGCTCATTCACTCATTTGTCCCAGGGATGATTGCAATCAGAGCAGTGAGGGGGAAATGGGGACCTGTAGTGACCAGGATGCAGCTCAGTTGCTCACTCTTGAGGGCTGCACAAATACTGCACCCTTCACTGAGTGGGAAAGTATGCATTTCACAAGTCAAGCTAGGGGGACCTAATGTGGCTGTGGCAGAATCACTCGACATTCTTTGCCTTTCAAAGATTTAACTCCAAGTAGACACCATGCTGAAATACATAAACTGTTAATGTTATAATGTTGAAGTATTTCATGTAAAATGAATAATCTCCACTGATTGCATATCCTTTGTAGCTATCAAAGAGCTTTTAGACGTGTCATGTAATTTGATCTTTACAACCTCTGAGTCTCTAGTAAACACACTTTCAGTTTGTGGCTGAAAAATTTGAGATTCAAAAAAGTTAACTGATTTGCCAACAGTTAGGTGGAAAATCGTCATTGAATAATAAGCCAGAAATTTTAGAGCATCCAAATTGTTTTTCTAGAAAATATTTACTGTGCTTTTCTCCATTGGTTGTGGACAGTTCTCTTTTTATATTCTGTTCATTTTATGTTTTAATGTGGTTATCATTATAGGAACGTGAAAATGGTTAGTATGACATATACTATTAGTTGATAAAATGTTTATTCGTGAGCCTTGTATAATGGCCTAGAATAAAAAAGGATAAGTAGAATGTATGCAAGTGAAAGAATGGAAAATATATTTTCCTTGAATAATTATGTAATTTACAAGTGTTATGTTTTCATCTTGAATAAAATATAACCTGTGTAAATCCTGTGAATGAATGATGGTTATTGGAATTAAAATTCTCATACTTCAGCTGTTAGTGTGCAAATACTTGATTTTAAAAGAAGGACAATGATATTGGGAAGTAATATGTATTATTTTATTTAATATTCATCACATTTTTAATATCAGAATTATTGTCCCTACTTTATAGGTAAGAAAGATTTTTATCATTACTAAATGACATGTTCAAGGTCATACAGCCAAAGGAACTGAGTCAGTCAATCACTTCCTGTCTGATCGCCTAACCTTTGCTGTTTCTGTGACTTCTAACATTCTTATTATTTATTTTAACAAGAATAAAATGAGTGCTGAAGTCCCCAGACTTCAAAAAAAGTGTTGATGAAGAATATTTTTTCTTGTGGAAAATAAGTTCAAAGTGTCTATGGTGGGAGCAAAAAATACAAATAAATGAAAAAACCATCATGATGCAAGACAGTACCATAAATACTAAAGAAAATACCAAATAATATGAGAGGCTGAAGGAGGGAGAGCTTCCAAAATCTGAAGTGACTGGGGAGAACATTTTTCATGGTCCTATTTGGCAGAGATGCAGGGAGAATATCAGGAGCATAGTTCTGTCTGAGGGTTGGTTAGGAATGGGGCCACAGCAGGGAGTTGTTATGTGAAGAAAACAACGGTGGTGGTGTAGTCAATCCCCAAAAAATGCAGTATTGAATCCACGTATTCATTGAAATCTCTGAATTTCAGTCTCTTTGTCCATCATGATGTTTATATTTTAATGAGAACTCCATTTAAATGAGCACCAATGTGGCAATACTGGCACGGTCTATCCAAGAAACAAGGGACTTATCCTGGGCAATTGTAGACTTTAAGAAGCCAGAAACTGTGTAGGATCTCTGTTGTCCACATGAAGAGAGGAGAATCAGGAGAGATTCAGTGTGGGAGAGGACTGAAGTGGAGTATGAATCTAAAACATTGTGGATCAAGGAGAGTTTCACAGTAGCTTGGAATCAGGTGATATGGGGAGATCCTGGAAGGTGTCCAGAGTGATCATTTGGGGCTTACTGTTCCAGCTTTCCTTCATATCTAGACAGGCTGAGTTCTTAATTTCTGTGGGCAAGACTGGAGTGGATAGGTGTTTAGAATGTGAAAAGGTCACTAATGATGTGTAAAATATTGGAACAAAATCCTGGTTGTGACAATGCTGCTAAAAGAGTAAGTACTCAAAAATAATTTCAGAACACTTTCAAAGCGTTCATATTTCCCTGAAGTTAAAGTTAACTTCAGCTAAACAATGGGAAGATTGCAAATTAATAATTGTGAAAAATAAGCTTAGCATTTGCCATATCTACATCTGTGATATAGGGTGGGAGTGATTCTCTTTCATCAATAATTATTCCTATAAACCTCACTATGGTGCCTACACTGAACTGGCAGCCCAGGATTGTAGAGATAAACAAAGTTCATGAGTTGCAAGGTGACTTTTCAAAAGGAGAAAAAAATGTTCCTTATTATACTGTTCTCTTTACTCTGTTTTTATGATATGCAATAGTCTAGGACTTTGCCACCTTTGGCTTCATGCCTGCCTGTGCCCATTGTGCATTGAATTTGTTGTCATTCTAAACACCCACAGTATAACCACAGAACCCCTTCTGAATATGCATGATCACTCAAGTCTTTGCCAAAAGCTTTAGATGACTTTGTTAAAAAATGCCTATGTATGCGTACTTGTTTAGCGACAGTTAGGGGTAAGTTTCTGGATGCTGAAGCAGATAGCAGCATGTGGGACAAAGGCACAGAAATAGCTGTCTTGTTATATGATTAATTATGTCTCTTACTATAAGAAGAAAACTGAAGAGTAATAAGAATTTAGGGGTTTTATAAATTCTAAAAGTCTGTGATGTTTCCATATGCATAAACTCTTTTTTCCTTAAAGTAATCCATTTTGCAGTTGAAAAAATGTGAAATTTAAGAGATTCAGTCACTTATCTAAATCCACAACTAGTGTGTGTGGAGTCATAGGGAAAACCCTGACTCATTTTCTTGTTCCAACACTAGGGTTCAGATCTCACAATTAAAAAAAAAAAGTGATAATAGCAAATATGTTGTGAATTCTTTGATATCCAGCTTTATACTGAAAATGAAATTACAATTACATGATAAAGGTTGAACTGCCCAATCTGGCTCAGTGCCCTTAAGGTTTCCTTTCCAGTTTCCGAGGATGCTGCCCATGCCCACCAAAGTGCCGGCACTGAGCTTCTGCCATGTTTTCCTACACAATGTCTTGCCCTGGTCAGGTGTTAATATCTGACGTATACCTCCTTTGGGATTTTTTTTTTAAGAGAGAGAAAGAGGGGGGAAGGGAAAAAGTGAGAAAGAAAAAGAGAGAGAGACTCAGCTTTAGTTTTTCATTTGGCCTTTGTTTCTGTGAATCTTAGTTGTGTTTATGGTTCTGGGGCTTGAACCTGGGCTCTTGTGCATGCCATGCAAGCTCTCCAATTGCTGAGCCACCGCTCCAGTGCCTTTTGGATAATATTAAATGGAACATTCCACTTGGCTTTTTATTTCTGATTAAAATCTGAATTTTTTAAAATATTTTTTATCGGTGTATTAATGTTGTACATAATGATAGGTTTTATTGCTACATGTTCATACATATGACAATATAATTTGGCTAATATCCCACTCAAACACTACCCTCCTCCCATCTCATAGTTCCTTTCTTCTTCTATTAGGTGCAGAATATATTTTTTGTTGAATATTGTGTATGTGATTTTCCATTTCCCAGTCCAGTACCTCAAGGCCCAACCCCTCTTGTCATTTCTGGCTCAGAGCCTTGGTCTTCAGTGCTTGTACAATATCCTGGACTTTTGCTGTTTCTAGGAGGGAACGTTAAATAGTCATAAAGCTGAAAAGAAACATAAGAGTTCACTATTTATTAAATGAAAGTGCTATTCTTCTCATATATAGATGACAGCAGAATAATTACACATGCCTGACATGGTTCCCTTTGATAGTGAAGAAGGCTTGCTCAAATCAGCTGTCTGGTACCAGGAGCAGGCTTGGTTATGCAATAGGAAACAATATGTGGCACTGGGGGGACTAAGCCAGCAGCCAGGGCCCGATTGTACTGGCTAAGTGTCTAGATCTACCTCTTACTTCCTGTGACACTTGGAGCAATTCTATCATTATCATGGGCTTCTGTTACTTTATTAAATAAAAGCAGTTAATTGAACTATCACTGAGCAGATGTACATCTGTCTCTAAACTTACATATTTCTGAGATGTGTATTATAAATAGCTTGTATCTCTATCTACGTATGTGACTATATATATTTGTACAAAATTCCTTGCCTCCTGTATTTTTTCCAACCCTTAGTGTAAGGTTTGAAATCTTATCCATAGAATTTATTCCTTGAATGTTCCAGAGTTTCTTAGAATCTAAGTATAATATCATGTTTATTAGCATTGGGTTAGAGCTATAAATAAAAGTATTGGGATTATGTTGATCAGTTTGGTTTTAGAACAAAATGAATCAAATCTGTACCAAAACTTAAGCAGTCTCTGAAATTTTAAACCTCATTTTAGAAGAGAAATTGAAACTTAAAGTTATGTAATAGTGTGTACGTGTTCTAAGGGCATCTCCCCAAATTTCATGTGTTGAAAATATGGTCCTCAGGTAGCAATATTGGGAAGTGGTGTGACCTTTTAGATGGGCAGGCATCACAGTGGGGGCTTCTTAGGTCAACTTGCTTGCCCTATGAAGTGGCTGTGGAACCCCAGTCTGTCTGTGGCTGCCTGTTTTGAGAGGTGAGCTCTTGCTCACAGTCATGCTCACACTCATGCTTTCACTTCCTCATCTGCCATGGGGCTGCTACTCAATCCAGGGCTACAGTATTTAGACTTCCAATCTCCAAAAATGTGGGCTAAGTGAACTTTTCTTTATAAATTTAGCATGTCTCAGGTATTTCATCATAGTAATGCAACATGGTATAACACATTTGATAAATTAAATCAGTATCACCTTGATCCCTATGTGTGGCAGTGGTTTTAACTCTGTTTTATCATTAAAGACAAGGCCACTGAAGAACCTGTTTTCTAACACCCAGGTTCATTGTTAAGTCCTGTGTTGCCATACAAGAAATATGCAACACTCTCATTTTCTTCCCTCACTTTGTTTCTCTGATTCTTCTTTTTTATTGAGATATGACTGGTGCCATAATATTCACATTTAAGAGTATATGCTTCAGTGGTTTTTGGTATATTCACAAGGTTGTGCAAACATCACCACTATTTAATCCCAGAACATTTTCATCTCTCCAGAAAAGCAGTCATTGCTCACTTATCTGCACCCTCACTGTTAGTCCCCAGCATCCATTTCTTTCCATGTCTGGATTTGTATATTCTGGAAATTTAATATAAATGTAATCAAAGAACATGTGACTATTGTGTCTGCCTTCTTCCACTTAGCATATGTTCCTAGGTTCCTCCATATTCTTACATGAATCAATAACTCACCCCGGTTTATGGAGGGATAATATTAGATTACATGGACAGACCACACTTTATCTACTCACCAGTTAATAGCTAACTGGGTTGTTTGCATACTATGAACAATGATGCTATGGATATATATGTATATTTCTCGTGTGGACATGTTTCAATTCTACTAGGTATGTATGTAGAAGCAAGATTGTGAGATCATGCATTAACCAGATATTTACTAAAAAGTTCTGGTGAGAATGTGGAGAGACTGCAGTGCTGGTAAAAATGTGAAACTATGCAGCAGCTGTGAAAAGCCCCTCACAGGGTTAAATATAAGGTTATATAGTGTTACTTTTTTTCTACTCTTCATTCCTGTGATTCTTCATATCTGAGATTTTGATTACTAAGCAAAACAATATGTTAAAGAAACTACAGGGAAAGTTACTTTTATTAGGCAAAGCAGTAGCATCCGGTTGAGTTCGCAGAACAAGCATTGACCGTTCTTTATCCCCTCATCTGGGTAATAGATTTTTGTACATACATGGTGGGCCCTTTGAAACATCTAATGTGTCTGTGCTTACTGGTTGCATTTGATTTCTGATTCCCAGGGACAAACACTAGGGTTTTATTTACATGCTAAGGGTCACTAAAATAAGGAATGGCCAAGTACTTCAAAGTACAAAACATTTTTATCAGAGTTTGAAGTTGGCCACAGTCTCCAGTGATTTCAGCCCAATGAGGGATTCACACCTGAGCCATTGTTTTCTCTGGACTGAAAATTAGTTAAAATGGAAATCTTGTTTTTTGATTTTGTACAATAAAGCTTTATAAAAGTGCTACTGAAATTATGTGCTGTTGCCTTCCTCTTGTTCTTTAGAGAGGACATGCATTCCAGGCTGAGTGGAGTTGATTCAGCATTCGCTAATTCATTTTTCAACCTTTCTCTTTTTTTATATTTCCTTTTTTATTTCTGCAGGATGTTTTCACCCCAGAATGCAAATTTAAAGAATCTGTGTTTGAAAATTACTACGTGATTTATTCTTCCACACTGTACCGCCAGCAAGAATCAGGCCGAGCTTGGTTTCTGGGACTCAATAAAGAAGGTCAAATTATGAAGGGAAACAGAGTGAAGAAAACCAAGCCCTCATCACATTTTGTACCAAAACCTATTGAAGGTATGAAACCAACTACTTTTCTTCTTTGGACCCTGATCTGTGTGTTTACACCAATTCTGCTCCTTGTCCCCTTGTTCAGTAGGGTCTGCCTGCAAAGCAACAGATCAGAAAAAAGTTTCAGAATATGTACTAATACTTTTTCACACCAAAAAAAGAAAAAAAAAATAACCTTATCAGGCCAGGCATGGTGGCTGGCTCACACCATAATCCCAACAACCCTAGAGGCTGAGTTAGGATGATGAAAACTTTGGGACCAATCTCAGTAATTTAGCAAGGCCCTAAGCAACTTATTGAGACTCCATGTCAAAATTTGAAAATATTAAAATGGGGATTGAAATGTGGCTCAGTAGTTCAGCATCCCTGGGTTCAATCCCCAGAGTAAAAAAAAAAAACAAAAAAAAACCTATTACAGACCTTTGGTACTCAGAAAAAAATATATGGAAGTTAGGAAATTCCTGAAAGTAGAAAAACTGTATTATCATTTGGAATATGATTTTCTTCCTTGTTGAATAATATTATTACAGTGCTTCAAAGTTGGCAAAAGGTTTTTAGAGTTATATTTAGATAGCAATTTCTACATTTCTATAAACAATTCTAACAGCACAGTATATTAATTTTTCTTGGTATTTCTTAAAGAAAGAAAACAGAGCAATGTTTTCTGTGATCAACATTAGATTTCATTCTCATTTGAGTCTATCACCTTCTCTCCTTTGATCATTTGATAGTGTTCACTTTTAAATTGAGTAGTGGAATTAATTAACCCATTTTTTACAGCTATGATTTCCCTTCCAAAGGTCCTTAACTAAGGTATGTTTGACTTTTGTTCTCTAAAATATCTCATAAGGCACAGTCAGTGACCAAAAGCCACATGGTATGCAGTTCAGATGAGTGCAGTGGTCAACCAACATCTGTGAGGTCAATTCTGTGTTCAAAGCACCAGAAAGTAAATCCACAGGTCCTAGTCCTTTTCCAATCTCTCCTTGCATCTTGTCTTTAATAAGACTAACCTTTCTTTGTTCTTCACTATTGTGAGCCTCATACTGCCCATCCCCTGCCTCAGCGTCCATCCACTCAACTCATGTGCCAGAAAAATACCAGGTAACCCTTACAAATTCAAGAGTCACTACTTCTGTGGCAGCCTCTCTAATCTTCTTCAAGAAGAATAAGGCCTTCTATCTTCTTATCCTTGTATATATTTCTCTCCCGTAAAAATGATCCTATTGTAGTAAATTTACCAGTTGCCTCTTGTTCATGGTTAGCTCATTCTCTTGTACCCACAGTGTCTTGTACAATATCTGCCATGTCACAGATATTCAGTCATGAGTTGTCAATTCAATAAGTGAACATGTAAATGAACAAATGAATGAGTAGATGAATATAAAGACAAAGAAGAACTACATGCTCCAGAGAACTTCACAATATTCATGGAGAAATGAAATATGTTTGCAAGTAGCAATGGCATAGTGGAAAAAATGATATATTTCGTGGTGCAGGAATTGATATGGGGATTTAGAGAAAGAACTATAGCTGTCACTAAAAGGAAAATTGTATGGTGAAGCTGATATTCAAGCAATGTTTAGCACAAGTTCAGGTTCACAGATTTAGAGATGAGAAGAGTGGACTAGACATGAACACTCCAGGTACAGTGTGAGAAGAGGCAGGAAAATGCCTGCTTATAAGGTCAGGCAGAGGGTACTTAACAGTAGATCATGTTCCCTTGGGAAAATGTACTGATTCTCAAGAATACTTTTTGACAAATTATGCTTTCAACTCTTCCATCCTTTTTATTTGGGCATTTAAGCTGATATTTTGATACTTACAAAAGCAATACATGGTCAATAACAGTTTTCAGAAAATTCAGGGAAGTATGACAGATAAGATACATGTCTTATTTATTCCTTATATGGATAAAGCATTTCATGCTGAACCTCTCCTTCCAACCTCAGCAAAAGGAACCCCCCCATGATTATAATTACTATCTGCACATTGGTTAGTGAAGTTTCTTCTTGGTCCTGGGTGACCATGTGTACATATTCAAAAAGCAACAACAACAAAAAGTATATGATGACTATGTTCCTAGCTCCAGAGCTACTTTAATTCTGTTTGCTGCTGAATTTCAGTATAAATGTGGAGACAACTCAACATTCCTAGCTGCACATGTGAGAATTAGGCACTTTGCACAACGCAATACCCACGTCAACAGCAGCTTAATCATACAAACTTTCTTACAAACCAAATCTAGAGACCGGCTGTCCAGGGTGGGTGCTGTGGCTTCCCAATTGTTAGGCACCTTGCCATCATCAGCTTTAGTGCCTCTCTCCCTAGTGTGTACAGAATTGTGCACTGCACTATTGCCACAGCCATGCACACTGGCCCTGGGTGTGCCCTTATCTCAGCCAGTGTCTTTATCATAATCAGAGGGCAGAGGAGGAACGAAAGCAGACAGAATCAAAAGTCTGTGTATGTTTATGTTTCAAAATGGTGCCCAAAAGCTGCCATGTAATACACTCCACTGGCCACAACCCAGACAGGCAGTCAAGTATAAGCACAGGGAAGCTGAGTATATAACCTTTATTCTGGATGCTTCCATACCAAACGCAGTCATTTCGGGACAGTGGTGGAATCGGATAACTGACAACTTCTGCTCAGTGTTGCGTCTTCTTTAGAACACCTCCGATTTCCTCATCTACTTATTGACATCTTTTATTTCATTGTTTTGTTTTTAACTGTAGTTATAATTTCTGTTATGCTTTTAATGATTTTCTTTTTGTTCTGGGAAAGAAAAAATAAAATTCATTCTAAATCAGATTCCCTAATATCTGACTTTACTCTCAAGGTTCTTTGTGACTTTTCCAATGAAAACTTAGGTTTGAACGTATAAAGAATGTGATGAGAATCACTTTTGAAGATGAAAAATGCGTAATTGGCTTTTATAAACATCTCTGCCATTTGTCTTGGAGAACAAAGTTCACTTGTTTGAGCAATATTAGTTACCAGTTATGTAAATGCCTAGTTTTTACAACTACTCTTCTAAGCTTGCTTCAATTATTGTCCCAATTTTCATTTTATTTATATAAAGTAGTTTTTAGTGTTATGTCCAATTACAAATGTTGAAAATGAAGCAATGAGACATTAAACAATTTGTCCTAAATCATGTGGCTAGCAGAGTTGGAATT
>PVKS010031028.1:0-23826 GCA_004027875.1 Aplodontia rufa
GGAGGAGGAGGAGAAGAAACTATGATAATACCTTGCAGTCCAGTCCAAGCAAACATTCTGCATTGATTGACTGCTAAGTGGTCAATATAATTTCTAGGGACATTCACTTACATAGTCTGGATTGAACACTATAAAACCCTGTCTATGGTAGGCTAGGATCGTGAGGATCATGTATAATAATGAATATTGAAAAACCCAAACACTTACTTCTTTCTCTTACAAAATGTTGAAGAGAGTAGAGCCTCTAGATTCATATGAAACTCCATGGTGTTACGGACTCAAGCTCCTTTTGACTTATTACTGTACTAAGCACTGCCTCCATTCCCAAGGCTACTTCATGGGCTAGGATTGTTGCTCCAGTTCCTGCCATCACCACCAAATTCCTGCCATCACCACCAAATTCCAGCCAACAGTATGAAGAAGACGAAAAAGGAAAAGGACTCCTACTCCACTATATTAGCTTCCTAAGGTTGCTGTAACAAATTACCACAAACTAGATGGTTTAAAGTAACAAAAATTTATTCTTTACAATTCTAGAGGTAAGAAGTCTAAAATCAGTATTACTGAACTTTGGATTTAAGAAAACTCGTTTTTCCCCTTTTTGTAAATACATGCAGTATAATTATACATAATACTGAGATTAATTATGACATATTTATATATGCACATAATATAATTTGATCAATCTCATTCCACAGTATCTCCCCTTTCCTTGTCCTCCCTCCCCCTTCCCCTTTCTCTACTTTATTGGTCTCCCTTCTATTTTATTTTAAATTAATATATTATGGTTATATATAAAAGTGGAATTTATTGTATATGTATATTAGTACATGGACATAGTATAATTCAATCGATTTCGTTCCCCAGTGTTTCCCAATATCCTCTCCTCCCTCCCTCCCTCTCAATCCTCGTTGGTTTCTCTTTCATCTTTGTGAGATCCCTCTTTCTTTTATTTTTAGCTTCCACATATGAAAGAAAACATTTGACCTTTGACTTTCTGATCCTGGCCTATTGCACTTGGCATTTTGTTCCCTAGTTCCATACATTCAAATGACATTCAACAAATGATATTCTTTTTTATGGTTGAGCAAAACTCTACCGTGTGTATATACCACATTTTATTTATCCAGTAGTATGCTGATGGACTCATAGGCTGGTTCCATATTGTGGCTATTGTAAACTGTACTGTTATAAACACTGGTATGCATATATTACTACAGTATGCTGATTTTATTTCTTTTGGATAAATACCGAAGAGCAGGATAGTTGGGTCGTGTGGTGGTTCCACTCCTAGTCTTTTGAGGAACCTCCATACTGCTTTCCAAAGTGGTTGTACTAATTTGCAGTTCCACCAACAGTATATAGGTATACCTTTTCCCTCCATGTCTTTACTTGTATTTACTGTTTTTTGGTGTTCTTGATGGTTGCCATTCTAACTAGAGTGAGATGAAATTTCAGGATGGTTTTTTTTTTAAGAGAGAGAGAGAGAGAGAGAAAAAGAGAGAACCAGTTTTACTAATTTTTTCATCTGGCCTTTGTTTCTCTGACACTTAGTTGTGAATGTGGTGCTGGGGTTTGAACCCAGGTCCTCGCACATGCCAGGGAAGCACTTTTCCCACTGAAGCATCGCTCCAGCCCCTGGGTAGTTTTGATTTGCATTTGCCCTGATTGCTAAAGATGTTGGACATTTATTCGTAAGTTTGTTGGCCATTGTGTTTCTTCTTTGGAGAAATGTCTGTTTACTTCATTTGCCCATTTATTGATTGAGTAATTTGTTTTCCTGGTGTTTTTTAGTTCTTCATATATTCTGGATACTAATCCCCTGTCGTTAGAGTAGCTGGCAAAGAATTTCTCCCATTTGTGGACTCTCTCTTCATACTTTGTCTCCTTTTCTGTGTAGAAGGATTTTAATGTGATGGCATCCCACTGTATTTATTCTTGGTTTTATTTCTTGAGTTCTAGGAGCCTTATGAAGAAAGTCAATGCCAGGGCTGGAGCACAGTGGCTCAGTGGTTAAATCCCTTGCCTGTCATGAACAAGGACCCAGGTTCCAACCCCAGCACCAGACTTGCTGGAGAAAGGAAACCAGATTTAAAAAAAAAAAAACTAAATAAAATTGACTCTCTCTTTCTGTGTCACTTTATCCCTCCCTCTTTAAGGAAAAAAAAGTCAATACCTGCATCTCTATGCTGGAGTGTTCACCCTATGATTTCTTCCAGTGGGTATAGGGTTTCTGAGCTAATTCTTAGGTCTTTGATCCACTTTGACACACAGTTCTAACTTCATTCTTCTACATATGGATAACCAGCTTTCCCAGTACCATTTGTTTAGAAGACTGTATTTTCACCGACATGCTTTGGCACTTCTGTCAAGAATCAGATGACTGTTATCCATGTGGATTTGTGTGTTCTATTCCATTCCGTTGGTCATCATTGTTTTTACGCCAATACCATGCTATTTTTGGTACTGTAGTTCTGTAGTATAATTTGAGGTGGGGTGTTTGTGATGTTCAGAATTGTTAAGCATACTCTTCCATTTTATATGAACATGCGTGCATATGCAAATCACTTCCCATTATTTTATGTAGCACATACATAAGAGAGTGAATGTGCGTTACGAAGTCACTGAAATCATTGTCTTGCTGCTCATTTCCTGATTTAGGGGAAGGAACATTAAAACTCAGGAGTCAGAAAGCTAAGTATATCGCTAGTCGTCTTTACTAGTAGTCTTTTCTGAAACAAGTGTTTTTTGGCTTAGGGACCACTAACACCCTCCCAGTCCCTAAATTCTCTGCCAGACTTATTTAAAAAGTAAATTAGGGGGCTGGAGCAGTGCTCAGCGATTATGGCGTTTGCCTGGCATGAGCAAGATGCAGGTTCGAACCCCAGCACCATATATACAACGAAGTGTTGGAGCAGTGAAAGTCACATGAAAAACTAAATGAAATTGATTCTCTCTCTTTCACTGTCCCTCTTTTTTTTTTTAAAGTAAATTAGGAAGATGGGGGATCCTTATTCTACCTTATTCATTTATCTTACATAAATACCCACTCGGGATGTTTTAAATGACACAGAGGGAGTCTTTCTCTGCCAGGCCCACCACCAGTTTCTACCTAAATTGTGCCCACAGTGAGAAACACCTCCTGTATTTATTTCTTGACCTCAGTGTTTTTGTTTTTGTTGTTTTTAATCTAAGGCTGCCTATGGGTAGAAACCTCAGTGGACACTTAATGTTACATAACTAGAAGCTGTTTTCATAACACATTTTCTCACTGTTAGCCAATTTAGATTTTGCTTTAAAACATGAAACTTCTTGTTTGCAAACAAACAAATGAAGGACTCAAAGTGAGTAAGAGAAACCATGTATTTGAGTCAAGTCACACATTGAACATGTCTGAGGGGATTAAGAGCCGTGAACCCCCCACTCCATTGTCTAAGTTTTCATACTCAAATATTTAAAGAAATTATTGTAAAGAAATTGTTAAAACTCCGAACTTAATTTTTTACATGGAATTATCAGGATGGAAGAAGAACTTGGCTGTGTTTTTTCATTGGCTTTGTTTTGAATGGTGAAGCCACTTGTAAACAGAGAATGCACTGAGTGGAGATTATCAAATCTTTAGGTGACACATCCTCTATAATGTATTGTAGCAATTGATTGACAGTAGAGGAACAGATAAAATGCTCTTCTCAAGCTATGGGGACAGGTTACCTAGTAACCACAGCATAATTAAGCTCTGTTCAGAGAGACTTGTTCTCTTAATTGGATGAAAAGATTTAAAGAACAGCTGGGAGAAATCGAGAATGGAGGATTGTGGCAATTACTAGCGGGTCTACAACTACAATCTTGGCAGCCTTCACCACAAGGGTCCCAATGTGAGTAAATCTTTTATTGGTTACAAGAAGCCAGCTAAGCTACGTAGAGTCACAAATTTATACTCTTTTCAAATATAGGAAAAATGAAAATAAACTGTAAAATTAAGCACATTAAAAAGTACAGTGGAAACTCTATATGGTTTTAGAGTTCTGAGAATGGTCATTGTGTAAGGAGAAGGTTATGTTTATATTAAGAAATGTTCATCTGGAGTCAGTATATTCTATTATTACTCTTTTTTGTCTACCAGTATTCTATTATGCACATATTGCCTTATGGAGAATTACGGTTATTCCTGCACTCTCTTGCTTTTAATAATAAAATTAAGAAAAATCAAATTATAGGTTGACAATGATGATTATTTTTTATCCATTAAGGACCTTTAAACAATAGAGTCATCTTTTCCTGCACTTGAAAAAAGAACTCTGTATACATGACACTGACTATAATTGGAAGAGCTCTACTTTGGGGTCATTTTTTAAAATGTTTGCTAGGGGCTGGAGTGGTGGCTCAGCAGTCATGGCGTTTGCCTGGCATGCAGGAGGATGCGAGTTCAAACCCCAGCACCAGGTACACAATGAAGTGTTGGAGCAACAAAGGCCACATGAAAAACTAAAATAAAATTGATTCTCCTCTCTCTCTTTCTCTCACTGTCCCTCTTTTTAAAAAAAAAAAATGTTTAACGTTTGTCAGTTGCACCTGGCAATCCTTGCATAAGGTTTGTAGGTTAATATTGTTTCGGCATGGCATTTTGTCAGATATGGAGCTTAAAACTTTCCTAAAGCCCCCTCTAGTGACAAACAACAAATTAATCCATTATTTCAGAATATAATACCAGCAAGCTCTAAACTTCCATTTTCTCATTTAGCTTATAGATGAATTAACAGCTACAGTATTTTGATTGGGGAATGACTGGGAAACAGTTGATGGCTCAAATTTTCAAGCATTCTTCAGTCACCAAAAGCTAAAGGATTTTGTTTTGAGACAAATGCAAAGTACATACACACACCATTTACCATTTATTTTACTTTACTTTGTCCTAATGTGTACACTTTTGAAAATTCCTTAAATTACCCAAATTTTTGTTCTTCAGGGACTTTAAGAATTAAAATGTGTTCATAATAACCCAACGAATAGAAAAAAATAGTCTGGACCTTTTGCTTCTTTTTGCTTTTACTGCATTTGTTGGTAATCCAAAAAGACAAGCATGAATTTCATAAATCTTCTGATTTATGAAACTTAGAGTCATTACGAAGATAGATTAAATGTATAATAATAATATATCATAAAATAATGTTATATGATAAAATATAATAAATAAAAATTAACTTTTATTTGTATTAGACTATATGTAATGTAATGATATGTATAATATATAGTTTTATTTATAACCATATTTCTGAAAAGCTTAGAGCTCATCCAATAAGATGGGTCTAATTGAACCATTAAAGTAAGAGTAGAAGAATAAAATCTAAATTCCCAGTAAAGTGATTCAAAGAGATAAACAAAAAAATAGGCTACAAATAGCATCATGACTGAGCACAAATCTTAGTTTTGTGCTTCTTTCCTGCTAATTCAAAAAGAGAAACTCAATAATTGGTTTACACATGCCAGTTCATTAGGGAAAACAATATTTGTCCTTCTAAAATTCAGACATGCTAATTTATAAATATTGATAACAAAAAATATAACATTGAAATAATTTCTGAACATGAAATTCATGCTTATATATTCAGTAAATGATCTTCAGAATGCCCACTCTCCAAGGCCATTGCAACCGATGTTCTCAGGAGCTTTGCAATTAGCTCATACCAGTTGTATGCATCTGTTCAAGACCATAGATTATCTCCTGGGAAGCACAACCAGAAAGGATCCTCTCTCTTATTTACACACATAGAGTGAAAAAGCAAGGACAAATTAAATGGCACTCATGACAGTATGCTGACTGCTCAAAGCAGAGAGGAACAGACTCTGTTGTAGATGCATTCTTGAAAAAATTGGAACAAGTTATTCAAAAGAGAAATAATCAAATGAGAATGGCCTCAGATAAAACTGAACTCTCTCTAGGCTGCTGTCCTCTCCCAATGCAGGGGCCCATTTCCTACTTCAAAGCAAAATCTATTTTTATCCCCAAATCTACTTTTATAAGAGGAGTTGGCGTCACTTTCACGTGAATTGAATCATTGTATTGCCTTTCCCAAGGGTATTTGCCCTTTAAGCTTTGGCTCTAATTCAATTTAACAGATGCTTACTGGAGACCTATTAGATGCAAGGCATTTTTTTTTAGCTGCTAATAGTGGAATAAAAGGCTTCATGATCCTAGGAAGGGACTTTAATAATGAGTAGGAAGGAAAGTTTTTATTTTTCTAGGTAATATCAGACTTTCTGCCCTTATATCCTTCTAAATGTTGTGACCACAGAGCCAACTCACATACTTCCACATTCCTCAAATTTGAATTTATTTTTGTCCCTACCTTAAGTCTTAGGGAACCATGGTTTCGGATATTGTTATAGGTGAGCTTTTGGTTTAGTCTTCTTCCCTTGTTATAGGGTTCTTGACTTAATTCCTTAAGTCTGACTTCCCTGATACTCAGCTCTTTCAAGATAGGAGTCTTAGAAAAAGCTAACACCTTCTTTTGTTTATTTTGTTGAATACCACCTTTTATTTGTCAGCCACATCAATACTTATAACCACAAAGTTAGCAGCATCACTTATATATTTTTTTCTAAAGAGAGAAGGACAGAGAGAGAAACAGAGAGAATCAATTTTTATTGAGTTTTTCACAAGGCTTTCATTGCTCCGACACTTAGTTGTATATGTGGGTTGCTGGTGTTTGAACCCGTGTACTTGCGCATGCCGGGCAAGCGCCGTAACCACCGAGCCACCGCTCCAGCCCCACATCACTTATATTTTATAAAAGAGGAAACTGATAACTCAGGTTTAGATTCTAATTCAAGATGAAACTCCTAAGTGGCAGGAAACTCACGCATTCTACAGACTTGACTCCAAAGCCAGTAAATACTCTTTCCATTACAGCAGTGATTCTCTCAACTGGGGTGCAACTTTGCTTCCCAGATCACAGTTGGCAATGTCTAGGGACATTTTTGATGTCATGACTAGGGGAGGAATAAGTGGATTGCTCTTGGCTTCTAGCTAGTAGAGGCCATAAATGCCACCAAATATCCTATGTTGCACAGGGACCTCCTACCCCATCCCCCCAACAAAGAATTACACATCTAGCCCAAAATTTCAATAGAGCCAGGGACTGAGAACCTACCTGACAGATACTCTCTGCCCTATTCTGACGTTATTTTTAAGAATTCACAGGTAATTGCTTCAAAATTAAATTTTAGAATACTAAGAATAAATCAATCCCTTATTCACGTTAGAGTTCTCTTTCATTATACAGGAAGAGGGATTGAGGCCTTCAAGGGAGGGAGAGACAGGAGACAAGAAGCTCAATAAGCAGAAAAGAAATTCGAACTGAAATTAAGAATTAAGGTGTAGGGGCTGGAGCAGAGGCTCGGTGGTTACGCTGCTTGCCTGGCATGGACAAGTACACGGGTTCAAACCCCTGTACACAACGAAAGCCATGTGGAAAACTCAATAAAAATTGATTCTCTCTCTCTCTGTCTTTAAAACAAGGGGAAAGAAAGAATTAAGGTGTAAATACGTAGATGCTTTTCTTTCACTTATGCAAAAGTTCACTGCTTTGAAATTTAATTATTTGGAACTGGTTAAATGTTAGAGCGACCTTAAGTAACATTTGTGTTTGACTTTTCTCCGGGACCCAGGGGACACTGCCGGATGAGAGCACCTCCGCTCCCCGCTCCTCCCGCAGTGACAAAGCCTGCCAGGTGCTGGTGACTTAGCTCCTAACCGGAGCTCGCTCCGCGGACTCCTGGCCGGGTCCCAGAGCAACAGACCGCGCTTGTGCGCTCCTCCTGCTAGCGCTCCTCCTGCTAGCGCTCCTCCTGCTAGCGCTCCTCCTGCTAGCGCTCCTCCTGCTAGCGCTCCTCCTGCTAGCGCTCCTCCTGCTGGAACCTCCCTGCATCCAAAGCTCCGCTCCCGCCCCGGGAGCCGCGGGGGCGGGGCTGCTGGAGCGCCCGCCCCTGCGCGTTGACGTCACAATCGGACGCCGTGGAACCCGCCCTTAGCAACAGGCTTTGCTGCGCTTTCGCGGCGCCTGCCGCCCCCAGCCAGCTCCTGTTTTCCATTCCTGCACTGCTGGGGGTGGGTACGGCCGGGGGAAGGGCCGTAGGGGACCCTGGGTGTCCCCACGACGGCTGCAAGAGGACTAAACATGGATGGCAGCCGGAGAGGTAAAGGGCAGCCTCGGGTCGGGGCTGCGCGGGTCCAGGCCGCGCCCTGGGCACTCCGGGTCCCCTGCTTACTCGCTTGTTGTCCCGAGCTCAAAGGCTCCCAGGTCCGCTTCCTGGCCATGCTTTTGTCGCCGCGACCCCAGGGGCGCGGGCTCCTGAGCTCAGGGTGGTGCAGCTTCGAGAGAAACCTTCCTGGGCCCAAGCTCAGGCCCCCATGTGCTCTGCGCAGCTCTTGGACCTAGAGGTCACATACCCCTTCCACAGAGCTGCTGACCAGTGCAGATCGTACAGAGAGTTCCTGGCACCTTCTAAGCACGCGGTGCCTGTGAACTTTCCCCTTCTGCCCCTGACTTGTGTCCCCCAAACTACTGACTGCTCATGTGAATAGGCATCTGCTAGGGATCATGTTAAAATGCAGATGAGGGTTTATTAGGTCCAGGGGACCGGGTTGGTGCGGGGAGAGCTGTAGATGAGATACTGCATTTCTAACCTTCCAGGAGATGCAGTTTTAGCAACAAAAGACTAATCCCTAATCACAACACACCTGCCTTGACTGAGTATTGAGTTAATCAGGGATCATGGCGGAATGGTGGGGGCCCCCGGATAACCACAAACCGCCCAATTCAATTCGCATCTTCACTTTCTAAGCAAGTAACATTCTTTCCTCAAGCTAATAAGGCAAGGACCTGCACACCCCCTCCTTTGGAGTTCAGTCAGTTCTTTTTAAAGGGCTGTCTTTTGATCAAGCTGATGGCTGATTCCTAGAATTAAGTCTGGCTTTGAATATGAATGTATCTTTATTATGTAATCATTGATCAAAATAAGGGCTATGCTGAATGCAGGAGATGTTGATTAGCAAATTGGATATTCTGACTATAATAATCCAAGTTTTAGAAAAAGCAAACCAAAATGCTTTTACGGTCTTCAGAAATTTTATAACATAAGCTAACATTCAACCTTTTCTGTGTGCCAGGAACTGTTCCCTCTCATTTAATACACACAAAAACAATCTTGTTAGATAGGTATTATCTTATTTCACCTTGAATAAAATAAAACGAGATTTTCAATAATTTGTCAAGGTCACAGTTAAGAGGGAGGACAAGCTTTGAATCCAAATCAGGAATGTAAAACCATAGCATGATAGAGGTAGGGGCATAGGAAAAAATATGTGTATGTAAAACAATAGACAGTCAAGCTCTTAGTATTTACTGTTTAATTTTTTAAAACTAGGTTCATGTCAAAATGTAAAATGGTTTATATTTTTATAACTTACCCAATTCACTTTAGCTATCTGTGATAATTCTCATATACCATACATTATTATTTTTAGGTAACCATAAATTTAACCAAAGCTTGAGTGCTTCATTTTAGTTGAAAATAAATCTCTTAGATTCCTTTAGATTACTTTTAGTTACTTCAGACCATAAAATGTTAATACACCTAAAGAAAAATTATCTTTTGACATTTTCTTCCTGTAGTCACATTATAGACATCCTTTTGTAGGGTAAACTTCCGAATTATGATATAGGTGCCTGAAAAACAGTAGATTTTGTTTATAATCTTTGTTTGCTGTTAACTAAGTAATCTTCAGCTAGTCACTTTAGTTGTAAAGTTTAGTTATTTGTAAAATATGATGGGAGGGATGAACTAGATAACCTGGAAGGTGTTGTTTCCACTTCTTTGGGGAAAGGGAAGAAAAGATAAGAGACTATTTAATTTCCACCAACTCTATCATCAGTGACCTTTGGAAAAGAAAGAAGAGACAACCTATTAGTATAGAAAAATAAAAGTAGCTTTAAAAAATTTTAAATATATTGGTCCCATGGAAATACTTATTAATGACAGTCAGAGTCCCAAATCACCTATGTTCATGGGAAACCCTGCTCCTGCTCAATGAAACACCATCTTTTCTCAGTGGAGTTCCTTCTGGCTATCTTAGTAAAATTAAATTGTATAGGAAATCAAACTGCTGCTCTCAGACTGAAGAATTTCATTACCCTGTACGCTGACAATAACTTCAATCTCATGGACAGGTTTTTATTCCTAATATATTTAGAGGATGGTGTTGTTTTTACTGGCATTTGGTTTGAGGCTACTTTTCCATAACCTTTTGGATCATTCTGAGTCCATTCAGAGTGTAGAAGCCATACAGTGATTTAGGCAAAGAAAGTTTAAAGAATTGTTAAAATATCAAAAATATAAGAAAACATGGGGTTGGGGATTTAGCTCAGTGGCAGAGCACTTGCCTAGCATGCTCAAGGCCCCGAGTTTGGTCCTCAGCCCTGAAAAAGAAAACTTTATGTGGTACCCTAGAGTTAAGGGACAAGACTCAAGGAAGGACAGATTTGCAAGAGAGCTTCCTTCCAAAGACTGGGGGTTCAGTTTCATTGGAGAAGGGTGTGACTGTGGGCATGCCCAGAGCTTTGATGCTGAGGAGTAACATTAGAGGTCTCACTCTTTGGGAAACAGACTTGATCGAATTGTTTAGGCGAGTCACTAAACAGACAAGCAGACAATAAAGAAAACAAGCCCAGGAGAGGATTTCACATTTGGAGTTGCTACAATTTGTGACCTAGAGTGTTCACTTATTTTTTAAAGAAAAAGTCAGTTTTTATTTATTTTTTCCTCTAGTTTTTGTTTGTCCTTCAGTGTGTATGTGGTGCTGGGGTTTGAACCTGGGTCCTTGCGCATGCCAGGCAAGTTCTCTACTACTGAGCCACTGCTCCAGCCCCAAGAATTCACTTTTTAATAAAAAAAATCATGAATCATGTGAAGAAGCAGGACAGTATGACCATGCACAGGAAACAGTCTATGAGAGGTGCCAGATGAATTGTCCGTTTTTCCTTTCAAGTCTTCCAATTTTTTTTTTAAAGAAAGAGGGGATAGAGAGAGAGAGAGAAAAGCAATCTTTATTTAGTTTTTCATGTGATTTTCATTCCTCAGACACTTGGTTGTGTACATGGTGCTGGGGTTCGAACTCGCGTCCTTGTGCTTGCCAGGCAAGCGCCATAGCCGCTGAGCCACCGCTCCAGCCCAATTCTTCCAATTTTAACATGACATTTATCTGTAAGGATGTTAGAATTCAATGAGTATATGCCTTTGTGTACATTGGGCGGTAAGTAGATAACATAACCTCAATGTATATCTAAGTTTCGTTGTTTTTGACAGTATTATATGTTAAAGAGATGCTATTATGGTTTGAATGTGAGGTGTCCCCCAAAAGCTCAGGAAGGCTGAAGTGAAATTACTGGTTTATAAAAGTCTTAACCCAATCAGTAAATTAATCTGATAGGGATTAACTGGCAACTGTAGGCTGGTGGGATGTGGCTGGAGGAGGTGGGTCATTGGGGCTTGCCTTTGGGGTATATGTTTTGTGTCTCGCATGGAGTTCTCTCTTTGCTCCCTGGAGCCATGCCTTCCACCATGATGTTCTGCCTCTCCTCGGTCCCCGAGGAGTGGAGCCAGCCTTCTGTGGGCTAAGATCTCTGAAACCATTAGCCCCTAAATAAACCTGTTCTAAAATTGCTCTTGTCAGGTTATTGGGTCACAGCAGCATAAAAACTGACTAAAGCATGTTGAATCGACACCTGGGAGCAAATGGCTAACGACCTCATACACAGCTGCCATCCATAGGTGGAAGTGGGTGGGGAGGGCATTTGTGCCATCCAAGGCAGGACTGCTACATCCCAGCTTTTCTTTCATATCTCTCCGGATATAACTGTTTTCCTTTTTCTGTGACTGATAGTAAAACATGCTTACACAGGAATGGAGTTTGGAGGTAATGAATTATAGAGAGCTGAGGTATCTTTTTAGTCTGTGTCGTATGCTACAGTATCTTAGAGCATGGTTCAAGTACTGAGCAATTTACATTCTTCAAGATAGTGTTGAGGAGCTAGTGGCACGCCTGTAAGATCAGAGATTTGGGAGGCTGAGGCAGGTAGCAGCTTAGTGAGTTCCTAAGCAATTTAGCAAGGGCTTGTTTCAAAAATAAAAAGGGCTGGGGACGTAGCTATGTGGTTAATCCCCAGTACCAAAAAGAGACTGTAACAGTGGAAGGTGGAGTGGCACATATCTGTAATTCAGTGCCAGGGTGGGCTGAGGTAGGAGGGTCACAAATTTGAAACCAGCCTTAGCAACTTAGCAAGACCCTGTTTCAAAATAAAAAATAAAAATTCCTGGAGATGTGACACAGTGGTAAAGTGCCCCTGGGGTTCAACCTCCACGCCCCCACCCAAAATGAAAAAAATAGTGTAATAGTTAAGACTCAGGAAACAGACTGCCTGAGTTCGTTCCCAAACCTGTCATATCATAGTTATGTGATTTAACTCTGTGCTTCATCTAAAAGTGGGGCGATTGATAGTATATCCACAATTATTGTGAAGATTAAATTAATTTCTTCCCACAGAGTGCTAAGAATAGTATCTGGCGGTTAGTACTCAATAAATTAGCATTTTGACTCTGAATGAAGAAATCCTACTAAATTTAAGATAAAATAAGAATTTGGGGGGCTCACTTTAAGAAAAAAACTAGGGAAGTCCAGGTGCAGTTGCACATGCCTGCAATCCAGCAACTCAGGAGACTAAGGCAGATGGATCATGAGTTCAAAGCCAGGCTGAGCAGCTTAGTGAGGCCCTAAGCAACTTAGTGAGACCCTATCTCAAAATGGGAGTGTTGCTCAGTGGTTAAGCACCTCTGAGTTCAATTCCTAGTACCTAGTTTATTTATATATATATTTAGCCAAAGACAGTGGCATGTGCCTGTATTCTCAGCTACTCAAGAAGGTTAAGGCAGGAGGAGTACTTGAGCCAATAAAGCCCAGCCTGTGCAATAGAGTAAGAACCCATTTGAAACAACAGCAACAAAAACCTGATAATTACAGTATGTTCATATAGGATTCAAGCAAGAAATAAGTGGGTCAGACATAAATGAACCTTAAGACGTCTTTTATTTATTTATTTTTGCTTTTCTCCATCTGCATTTTTTATTCAGAAATTTATTTGTTGAACAATCACACAAGCTTGTAACGAAATAATATAATATATATATAGAGAGAGAGTCTGAAAATTAGATTTACCCCTAAGAGCCCCCTAAGACATCTTTTAATCATGAAATTCTGATTCTGATTTTTATATATACATATTTTAGATATATTAATGTATTACATAATTTCTAATTTACTCAGCTACTTTGTGAGACGATTGATTACTGTCTTTAAATTACTTTTAAGGACAGACAACCTGTGATTAACTAAAATAGTTAATACAGATATATTAACTCAAAACCTTAGCTGTATTGTCTTAAAATAATTAAAAACCTAATGGGATCTGTGGCATACAAAATAAAAATCAGTATAGATCAAATAACATAATTGATATGTTTATCATTTTACCAGTAAAACTAAAGTCCCGAGGTAAACTGCTCTGAAAATAACTTATTCTCTTAAAAGAGAAAACTTACTCTATGTAAAATTTGTCCTGTGTGATATATCATTGATGGCTAGTAATATAATTGAATAAAATTTTAAATTACTTTGAAGATAAATGTATTAAAAAGATTCAATATTGTTTTTTATGAAAGTTGCATTTCACTTATCCTAATTCATGTTTTTCTATTCAAAGTCAGAGCAACCTCTGTCCTTCCCAGATATGGTCCACCATGCCTCTTTAAAGGCCACCTGAGCACCAAAAGTAATGGTAAGTGAGGAACTCAGAATGGTAGCTTTGTTAAATGACTGTCTCCTGTATTTGCAAATTACATAACAGGATAAAACAATTACTTCCTTAAATGGGTATTTGGACTTCGTATATTAATTGTTATTAAATATAAGAATCCTTTAGAGGATTTAGGAGTTTATGATTTCAAACTACTACTGTGTACTTTGCTGCCTCCACTTCCTGCTGCAACTTCCTCTGTGCTTTTGCCTGCAGAATACCCTGATTAAGGCCTGCCTCCTTCTCAGGACGGTTAGCAGTGTCAAAGACACAAGCCCTGAAAAGGAAAAGCTGTGCAGAGAAAAAGAGCACTTGAGTACACATTTTATGTCCTCAGCAAATGCTTGTGGACCTCTTTTTCCAACTGGATTTCTAGGTCCTGTGATGTTTGTATATTTAAGGACTTCAAAGTAAAATTCTAATATTAGCTTTTAAAAAATTTTATAATTGTAACTCAAAAGTTGTAAGTTTAGGTTTTAAGGCAAAATAATTGGAACCCTTTTTTTTCAATATTACATGAAAAATCTTTGATACTGTTACTTCTAAATGTGAAGGAAGGATCACATTTCACTTTTTTTTTTTTTTTTAAAGTCCTGGGGATTGAACCCAGGGCACTCTAACACTGAGCCATGTCCTCAACGCCCCTCCCCCCCTTTTTTTTTGAGGCAGAATTTTGCTAAGTTGATGAGGTTGGCCTCAAATTTCCAATCCTACTGCCTCAGCCTCCCGAATATTTCTTTGTATTAGAGTGTATATACAAAGATAGGAAGAGATCACACTTTAGAATTATAAACTTTGAAAAATAAGTCTTTAATAAAAATCTGGCACTAGATTTAAAATAGAAAGGCAGAATGAAAGACAATATGTAAAGTTAACATTTTTTTTTAAAGAATGTAGGTCATAGTGGTTTGTGTGTGATGTGCCTTGGTTCACATACAAATATTGCATTCATTATCAACAGTTGATTTAAGGTATAATTCATATTTCTGGGTCTCAGTTTCCACTTCTGTTAAATGGTGATAATAATAATTAGGTAAGTTTTATATGTAAAGATATTGGAACAATGCTTGGCAAATGTTACCTGGTCAAGAAATGTTTGTAAAAGAACCTCATAGTTATTATATATACTTATATTACACATAGACTTTCCCTGGAAGGATTGATTTAAAAAGTAGCAGAGTATATATTTGGGACAGGAGGAAACTAAGACTCTATGTAGAAAAGTCAGTTTTTCAATTTTTACATGGTGTTTTCACTCTTGAATTTTTTCAACCACATGCATGTATTACTTCTCAAAAACTTTTAAATATTTAAAAAATTCACAATCTAAGCATTTATATCACTTGTAGGGGCCAAATACAGAAGAATCAAGAGACTGGGATGTGGGCAATGGGGGGGTAATTCTGGTTTAAGAATAAATGCATATATTGTTACTTTATATGTATTTATGATTGTACAATAATTCCTTTATTAAAAATTTTAAAAAGTTATATTTATGCTTCATACTTGTATGTAAAGGCTTAAAAGTTTCTAAAATTGCCTTTAAAAAGTTTTGATGAGGGCATGGACATTTTTGTGTGCTTGTACTTAAGTTAGGCCTAGTATTTTAAAAAGACTGCGTAAAGAGATTTATAAATCTTGTTTTCGGTTGTGAAGTTAGAAATTAGCCTTTCAGAATGGAATCTTTAAGATCTGCCGTTTGGAATTTAATTTACCAAACTCCGTGGATTGTTCAGATATTAAGTTGGTAACATAAGCAAGCAAGTGACTAAGGATTTTTAGTGATAAGATTGAGAGATAGCACAAAGGAAATAATTTTGTAAATATATATTCTAGAATCTCTTCCCCAAACTCTCGTACATGAAGCATTTATTCTTGGAAAGATTTGGATACAAGTGGTCAATAGCTCATCAATGTTACCAGTGCAAGATTAAGGCTAGGACATACTTGGCATCACAAAGATCTGAGTTCAGTATCTCTGTGGTTGAATTTTATAAGAATGAGCTCAATAATCAGTAACTTGTTCATCTTGTGATGATTATAATCTTAATTTTAAATATATAATGATTAAATGTTTTTTTATTTTTAGCCTTTTGCACTGACTCCTCTTCTCTTAGACTAAGTACTCTCCAGCTGGTCAAGAATCACATGGCTGTTCACTATAATAAAATCCTTTCAGCCAAAGGTAAAAATGTCCAATGTAAACTTTCTGTGCCAGTTTTAACCCCCAACTTCATTTCTCATTACTATCAATCTGTAGTAAAAATTAATACATTGTTTATAAAAGAATTTGTGTTTGTATACTGAGATACCAACTATTTACTCTATTTGTGGCAAATTCAGAATGCGATTTTTGCTAACTATATTTGCAATGTAATGCCTAAGCTATTTCATTTTATCTGTGATCTGTAATATTATGCTTTTGTTAAGTATTGCTTTTAATAGAAGATCATAATTTGCTTTTTTGTTTTAATCTACCAAGAAAGTTGCACAAAGAAGACGCTTGCTTCTGTTTTTCTTTTCAGCTTTATTGAGATAACTTATAATGCAACGCATTAATTATAAGTATATATTTAAATATTTTGAAATATGTGTACGTTTAGTAACCACCACCACAATTATGCTATAAAATGGGGATAATACAGCTTGTAGGCCAAATCCTCTTCCTACTTGTTTTTTTATAGCTCATGGACTAAGAATGGTGTTTATATTTTTTAGAGAACATTTTGCAGCATGTGAAAATAATAAGAAACTCAAATTTAATTATCCATTAATACAATCATGTTAATTCTTATGAATGTTGTCTGTGGCAACTTTTGTGCTGAAAGGCAGGGTTGACTAGTTGTGACAGATTATATCACCCCGCAAAGGATAAAGCAGCTACTGTCTTGCCATTTGCAGAGAAGGTTTGCTGATTTTTAATGAGGAACATTTCCATCACTTTTATCTGTGTTATCCACAATATAATACAATCTCCAAAAAATTTCCCCCAATTCTTTGCAGTCTCTTCCCCTCAAGTCCCTGATAGCCACTGGTCTGTTTTGTAACTAGCGTTGCTTTTTCTAGAATTTCATGTAATTTTATACAATTTGTGTATAAATTGGACTGGCTTCTTTCAGCATACTTTTGAGATGAATCCATGTTATTGTATTATTACTTCTTCCTTTTTATTGCTAAATAGTATTGTGTTTAATAAATATTCCACAATTTGTTTATTGATTCGCCAGTTGATGAACATTTGAATTTTTTGACTCTTTTGACTATTCAGAATAAAACTGTTATAATCATTCACATGATTATAACATGTTTCTATTTCGCTTGGGTAGAACTGTGAGGCAATATGGTAAATGTATGTTTAACTTTATAAGAAGCTACCAAGTCCTTTTTCCAGAGTGATATACCATTTTTCGTTTCCATGCCTTGTACGTCCTCAACAACATTTGGTACTGACATTACTTTTTTAGCTGTTCTGGTGGCTATGTAGTAGTGCCTCTTCATAGTTTTAGTTTGCAAAAATTCCCTTACGTCTAATGACCTTGAACAACTTTTCTTATTCTTTTTTGCCATCTTTATATCTTCTTTGGTGAAATGATATATTTAAACCTTTTGCTCATTTTAAAAGGTAAATTTTTTGTCTCCTTAATATTGTGAGTTTTTATGTTAAATGCAGGTCCCATATCAGATATATGTTTAACAAATATTTTTTCCCAGTCTGTAACTGGTCTTTTCAGTTTCTTATTTTCTCTCTGGTTCGGGGGCTCAAAATCAGGGCCTCATACTTGCGAGGCAGGCATTCTACGACTGAACCACATTCCCCAGACCTCCTTTACTTTTTCAATTGTTATTCTGGAATAATTTTAGAGTTATAGGAAAGTTCAAAAATAGTACAGAGTGTTGCTGTATGCCTATCACACAACTTCCCCTAATGTTAAAATCTTAAAAACCACAGTACTATTATCAAAACCAGGAAATTATTGATAATATGCTATTTACTAGAAACCTTATTTGAATTTCCCCAATTTTCTTACTGTTTAAATTATTTTATTTTCTTATTTGAAGAACTAAAGTTTTAAAGTTTTAATTCTTATTTACAATTATATTTTTAAATGGTTGAAAAAATCAAAATGTTTTATAGCATTAAAAATGTGCAATCAAATTTAGTTTTCAGGTTTTTTTATAGTTTGTATATTTAATATCCTGCCTAAAAAATGTTTGCCTAAGCTTAGATCACTAAAGTTTTCTAAAGTTGTTTTCTTCTAGAAGTTTTGTATATCTAGCTCTTCCATTTAAGTTTGTGGTCCATTTTGGAGTTAGTGATACAAAGGTCATTCTTCTGCTTGTTCATATCCATTTATTGAAGAGATTATCCTTGCTGTATTGAATTACCTAGGTACTTTTCAGAAGTCATTTAACCATACATATGGGTCTATTTCTGGACTTAATCTTTGGATCTTTTAATCTATATGTCCAAATTATGCACATATAGAACTGCCTTTATTACTATAAAATTGTGTAAGTCTTAAAATCTGTTAGTGTAAGTCCTCTGTTTTGCACTTTTCTTTTCAAGCTTGTGTTAGGACTACAATTTTAAAAATGCTAAGGTGCATGATACAATGATACAGGTACATTATTAAGTCAATGATGCTCTGAACTTTTCAGTCTTTCCCCTGCTTTGTCTTGAGTAGTTTATATTGCTATGTTTTCAAGTTCACTGATATTTTCTTCTGCAGTATCTAATGATCTGTTAATCTAAATATTTTTTCAAAGATATCTTATTTTTCATCTCTAGAAATAGAATAAAAATCAAAACTAGGGACTGTAAGTTTTGGGGTTTTTATGATTTCCACATTTGTTATTTGTTGCCATTTATAAATATTAAGAATATTATTAAGCAAGCCAGGCACAGTGGCACACACCTGTAATTCTAGCGACTCAGGAGACTGAGGCAGAGGATCACAAGTTCAAGGCCAGTCTCAGCAATGTAGTGAGACCCTGTTTCAAAATAAAGTGTAAAAACAGGCTGGGGATGTTGCTGAGTGGTTAAGCACTCCTGGGTTCAATCCTTGCTACCAAAAATAAAATAATAATATTAAGCAATGAATTTTTGTTTTTCAGCCAAAGTAGACTGCTCAATTCCAATAAGTGTGAGTGCCAGCATCAAATGTAAGTACTTTTTTTTTACATATTGCCTCCTAAAAGGATTATGATTAAATATACACAGCTTAAAATTTGACAAAGTGTTCAGTTCACTGAACAAAAAGTACATTTATATTTTGATAGAACCAATACCATCATCCATCTCCAAACTCTTCATCTTGCAAAACTAAAGCTCTTGTATCCATTAAACAATAACTCTACATCACCAGACCCTGGAAACCATCATTTTACTTTCTATCACGAATAATTTGCTCATCACAGTCTATTTCCTAACTCTATGGATTACACTATTCTAATTTTCTCAAAATAAGTGAACTCCTGGAGTATTTACTCTTTTGCAATTGGCTTATTCACTTAGCATTATATCTTCTCAAATCATTCATTCATGATGCAATGTGTTAGAATCTCCTTCTATTTTTAAAAGGCTGAATAAAATTCCATTATGGGTATATATCACATTTATACATTCATCAGTTGATGAACACTTGAGTTGCTCCGACCTTTCAGCTATTGTGAATAACATTGTTTTTATGAACATGCTGCTATGCACATTATGAGTAATGTTGCTATGAATGAGGGAAATAAACATCTCTTTGAGATCCAACTTTCAAGTATTTGGTGGAATTTTTGGATTATATGATAATTGTATTTTTAATTTTTCAAAGAACTACTGTTTTCTATAATTGTTGCACCAAATTATATTCCACTGGTCTTGCACAAGAACTACAGTTTATCCATACCCTCCCCAACATTAGTTTTTCTGTTTTTTTCTGAGAGTAGCCTTTGAGAAAGCCTTTCTAACTTTCTAAAATTATCCATAAATAAAAAGAAGCTTATCTTGTATTTCTAAGTTTAGGAACTTAGAATTAAACCCATATTTTGCTGCTAAATTACTATATGACTTTGAATAAATTATTTAACTTCTTTGAATTTTATTTTTCCTATGTATACAAATTTAGATAGCACTGAAAGGTTTTCCAAAGTTTAAGTTCTAGAATTCTATTTTTCTCATTGACTGAGGCATGTTAAGATTACTGGATGATTCTTTATAAATACTATAACTTTATGACACTTTTCTTCAAATAAATATAGTAGTTATATGTACTTTAGAAGTCATATTGAGGGCTGGAGCAGTGGCTTGGTGGTTGCAGCGCTTGCCCAGCATGTGCAAGTACACGGGTTCAAACCCCAGCACCAGCGTACACAACTAAGTGTCAGAGCAATGAAAGCCATCTAAATAACTCAATAATAAAAAAAAAGTTGATTCTTTCTGTCTCTCTCTTACTGCCCTCTCTTTAAAAAGAAAAAAGTCATATTGAGATATATAGTATATAGGATCCTGATCTATCTACCTTTTGGCTAAATATTTCCATTTATAGAAATCTTTGCTAAGGAAATAATGAAACCACAAAATTTGAAATTTTAAATAAAATTTGAAAGTTACCATTTGAGGCCTTTGTTTGAAATCAAATAAAAAAATGTATACTTGGGGCTGGAGCAGTGGCTCAGTGGTTACAGCACTTGCCTCTCAAGTGCAAGGATGTGGGTTCAAACCCCAGCACCACATACACAATGAAATGTTGGAGCAATGAAAGCCACATGAAAAAAACTAAAAAAAAAAAGATTCTCTCTTTCCCTCTCTCACTGTCCGTCTCTCTTAAAAAATATATAGATATAGATCTATAGATAGATAGATAGATAGATACACATACTCTTAAGCCAGGAAGCACAGTGGCACAAGCCTGTATTCCCAGTGTCTCAGGAGGCTGAGGCAGGAGGATCTCAAGTTCAAAGCCAGCCTCAGCAACTTAATGAGATCCTGTCTCAAAATTTTTTAAAAAACATGGAAAAGGGTTGGGGATGTGGCTCAGTGGCTAAGCGCCCCTGGGTTTAATCACCAGTAGCACCCCCTCATAACCCCGCAAAAAAAAGTGCACTTACAAAATAACCAGAGGTGGAGCTGGAGAGGTGGCTCAGCAGTGGAGTGCTTGCCTGGCATGTGCAAGGACTCAGGTTCAGTCCCCAGCACCACACACACGACCAAGTGGAGGAAAAGCAAAAACCAAATGAAAAAATAAAAATTAACTTTTTTATTTCTTTTTAAAATAAAATAGTCAGAGGTCCCAGGGACAATAGCATGCTTGTAATCCCAGTGGTTCTGGAGGATCACAAGTTCAAAGACAGCCTCAGTAACTTAGGCCCTACGCAACTTAGTGAGAGACTTAGTGGAGATATGGCTCAGTGGTTTAAGCAGCCCTGGTTTCAACCTCTAGTACTAAAACCAAATAAAATAACTAGAGACTGGAGTATAATTCAGTGGTAAAGTTCTTGCCCAATATGTACTAGGCCCTGGCTTTGGTCTCCAACACCACCAAAAAAAAAAAAAATCCAAAACAAAACAAGGCCAGCAGAAGGTGTCTGCTGTGAACAGACCGTACTCCAGCCGCTCCGTGAATTCTGCCTGAGCTCTGCCATTTCTAAGGTGGGTGGAGGATGGTTTTCACTAAATTCAATATTGGATAGTCAGAATGTGTTAGAGACAGAAATTTGCTTACATTGGCCAAAGAGGAGGAAGCACGCTGGTGCCAGCCTGATACAACCAGCAGCAGTCTGAGCTGCCGCAGCAGCCAATAGTGCGCTCGCTGCCTCAGCACATCGCAGGAGGAGAGCACAGAGGACCACAAAACACTGATTTAACATAATTCCTCAAGATCAGAGAGGCGGAGCAGAGGCTGCCCCTTTTGTGAAAGGGCTCAGTGCTTCCCAGCTGGCCATGGAGAGCTGAGGCAGCAGCCATCTTTAGGCAGCCCTGCAGCTGACCTGAACAGAGACTGCAAGCTTCTGCAGGTGCCTGCCATGTGACCGGTGTGATTCTTATCAAGAATGCTTTTTTTTTCTTTTCCCTCCTTTTTATTCCATTTGCTTTTGTATTATCTGGTTTTTTATTTTTATTGCCATATGTGTTTTTGTTGTTCTCATTGGTTTATGTATATGTATGTGTACATATATATAGGAATATTTGGTGCTTTTTTTTCTTCTTTTCATTGTTTGCATTTTAAAAAATATATTTTTCCCTGCCCTTTTTTTTTTTTTAAGAGAGAGGGACAGTGAGAGAGACAGAGAAAGAGAATCACTTTTATTTAGTTTTTCATGTGGCTTTTGTTGCTCCGAGACTTCACTGTGTATGTGGTGCTGAGGCTTGAACTCATGTCCTCACTCATGCCAGGCAAGTGCTGTAACCACTGAGCCACTGCTCAGCCCCCACCCAACCCCCACCCCCTATCTTTTGAGGGTTGGGATTTTGATGATTATGTCTTGGTTTTGTTTTATACTCTTTTCCAATAGTCTGTTTCTCTTGTTTCTTCCTCTCTCTTTCATGGGTTCAACCCCCAACACCACATACACAACTAAGTGTCAGAGAAACAAAAAAACAGATGAATAAATAAAAATTGATTCTCCTTTTCTCCTCTTTCTCTCTTTAAAAAACAAAACTCTGTTGTTCTGTCTCTCACTCTTGTTTGTGTTAATTCTTCTTTTCTCCTCCTTATAACTATCACATCCTACATTCTCTTTGGCACTCTGTTCACTCTGTGTAATTGTAAACTCCTTTCTACCTTCCTATCACACTATCTTTTCCTTAATTGTTTTCTTACCATCCTTCAGCACAAATAGGTTTATATGGCTCCAGTCCCCAGCACCAATGCTGCGGAGGCCTTAATGGACAAGTGTTGTGTGCTCTAATACCAGATATAATTATTGGTTACTTATTGTCATCCCCAGTAGCAAATGTTGACCCTACCATTCTGGTTTTCTGCAACAATCAACATTGTAGATATCATACTAGGAGTCTAATAATTAGGTGAATGCTGTATGTTGTATGTATTGGTTGTTGCATTTGTTTGTTTACCCCTATTCTGTGGAGTGCTGGTAATCTACAGGGACACTAAAAGTGCACAGGTTTGAGATTTTGTGACTGAACTAAACTTTCCTTTTACTCCAATGCAAAGAAGAGAGAAGACAAAAATAAATAATTGAGAGACCTGAAGATGGCAGAAACAAGTTAGGCAGTGATCCCCTGATCTCCTCATGACACTGAAAGGAAACAGCAAATAAAAGCAGAACTTTATTATAGGTTTATACCTGAAACCAAAGAACCAAAGAGAACAATTGCAACAAACTTTTATTCTTATAATGTCAAATAGAATGAGACTTGGCTCAAAAGGAATGATAGTAAATAGGTCTCATTGGTATTTCTTAAAGTGGTGCTGAACTTGGGATCAGCAGAGGTCACACATTGAATTAAAATAGCAGTGTCTGGAAGCACACCCAACCCAGGGCTTTTTTTTTTTTTTTCTACATTTATTAGAAGTATATTGCGATACAGGATACAGATGAGGGGGAAACATTGTCAAAACTGTAGCAATCAATGTGTATAAACTTTGATAACCAGGGGTAATGCTAACACATAGATAAGCTACTATGGGTTTCATCCATTGCAGTTCCCCCCAGAAGAACTCATGTGTTAAATGGGTATCTAGTGTAGGAATAACATCGGCTTCTGGAATGGTTCCCCCATCTTCCCCATCACCAGACTCCTATGAGTTCTTCGTATACCCTCCCCCCTCCCCATCCCCTTCCCTACACCTCCAAGTTACCTAGGGAGCTTTCACCCCTGTTGCACTAAAAGTCATTCAATTTGAGGCTTTGTTAGGTCAGCCGTCTGTCCTACTGCTTCAACATAAGTTCTAGTATCAACAGATGA
>PVKS010031029.1:0-23795 GCA_004027875.1 Aplodontia rufa
GCTGAGCCACCACTCCAGCCCCCCTTCATAAACTTTCCATAGCAGTTGTATCATTTTGCATTCAGCAGTGTACAAGTTTTCTCCACGTGGTCACTAACTTTTTTTTTTTTTTTAACTTTTTTTAATAATGGACATCCTAACAGATGTGAGGTGGTAGCACACTGTAATGGTTTTTGATTTGCATTTCCCTATTGGTTAGGGGTATTGAACATGTTATTATGTCCCTGTTGGCTATTTGTGTTTGTCTTTGGAGAAATACCCATTTAGGTTTTGCCTCTTTTCCCCTCTAAGTGGTTGGGATTGAACCATAGGCCTATAGCATGTAAGTACTTGCTCTACCACTAATTTTTAAAATTAGGTTAGGTTTTTTTTTTCTTTTTTTTTTTTGCTATTGAATTGTAGGAGTTCCTTTTGTATTTTGGGTATTAGCCTCTTATCAGATGTGGTTTGCATATGTTTCCCCCTATTCCATAGGTTACCTTTTCAGTTTGTTGATTGTTTTCTGTGCTCTCCAGAAGTCTTTCAGTTTGATATAGTCCCCACTTGCCTGTTTTTGCTTTTGTTGCCTGTCTGCCTTTGGTATCATATCCAAGAAATCATTGCCATTTCATGAAGCTTCTCTTGTTTCTCTTTTCTAGATTTACAGTTTCAGCTCTTAAATTTCAGTCATGCACGTGCATGTGTTTGGGTCCTGGGTATTGAATCCAGGGCCTCAGACATCCTTAGCATGTGTTCTTTTTCTTTCTCTTTTTAAAAAGAGAGAGAGAGACAGAGAGAGAAGGAGAAGGAATAAATTTTTATTTAGTTTTTCATGTGATTTTTTTGTTGCTCCAACACTTTGTTATGTATGTGGTTCTGGGGTTTGAACTTGTGTCCTCACACCTGCCAGGCAAGCGCTGTAACCACTGAGCCACTGAGTCACTGCTCCAGCCCCTTAGTGTGTGTTTTTAACTACCTCCTCAAGATGCTGGGATGCTGGGATTTTGATATGAGTTACATAGAATCTGTTGACTAATTTTATTAAGTGTTTTCAGTAACAGTTTAAGACTTCTGATTTATTAAAGCAAAATGTCTAAATTTCTTGATCTTTGTTAATTTCCTTAATGAGGTTCTGGAGTTTTCAGTGTATAAGTCTTTTTTTTTTTTTTTTTTTAAAGAGAGAGGAACATTGAGAGAAAGAATCAGTTTTACTTAGCTTTTCATGTGGCCCTTGTTGCTTCATTGTGTATGTGGGGCTGGGGTTTGAATCCACATCCCTGCGCATGCAAAGCAAGTGCTGAAACCACTGAGCCACCGGCTGTGTGAGTCTTATGTCTGTTTTGTGACTTTACTGCTACGTGCTTTTTTCTTTTTGGAGAGCACAGAAGACAATCATAGACGGAACCTATGCCATTATAGATGGCATTATTGTTTTAATTGCATTCTTGGATTTTCATTGCTACTCTATAGAAATATAATTGTTGTACGTAAGCTGGGCATAATGGTGCCTACCTATAATCCCAACTTTTTGGGAGACTGAAGAGGAGAATGACAGGTTTGAAGCCATGGGTTTTCTTTCTTTTCCTTGCCTGATTTACTTTGTTAAACCACTATCACAGTGTTGACTGGAAGTAAGAGGAGCAGGAATCCTTATCTGGTTTCTTATCTTAGGGGGAAACATTCAGTATTTCACTTGAAGTGAATGTTAACTGGATTTTTCATAGATGGCCTTTATTAGGTTGAAGAAAATCAACTCTTCCTAGTTTTTTTTTAATTGTGTAATGCTATTGGATTTCATCAAATGTTTTTCTGTATCCACTGAGGTGATCTGCCAAAAGTACAAGTTTTTGTCCTTTGTTCTATTGATATGTTGTATTACATCAATTGATTATAAGATGTTAAACCAACCTGACATTCTTGAGATAAATACTACTTGGTCATAGTTCATAGTCCCTTATATGTGTTGGTGGATTTGGTTTGTTAATTGTTTGTTGAGGATTTTTTGAGTACATATTTGTAGGAGATGCTATCTTTTCATTTTCTTGTGATGTCTTTGTCTTCTTTTGGTATCAGCAGTGCCTCCTAAAATGAGTTGGAAAAAGCTTCTTCATCTGTTTTTGGGAAGAGTTTGTGAACATTTGGTATTTATCTTTAATTAAATGTTTAGTAGATGCTCTGTGCAGTGGTACATGCCTGTAATCCCAGTGACTGGAGAGGCTTAGAAAGGAGAATCACAAGTTTGAGGCCAGCCTGAGCAACTTAGCAAGAGACTGTGCCTCAAAATAAAAAAAATAGAAAGTGTTAGGGATGTAGCTCAGTGGTGGTAGAGTGCCTTTGTGTTCAATCTCTAATACTGGGGAAAAAAAAGTTTGGCAGAATTCAACAGTGAAGCCATCTTGGTATAGAGGTTTCTCTTTTGGGGACTTGTAAATATAAGAACCCAGTTTTTATGGTTATTGAGCTACTTATATTATCTCTTTCATCTTGGTTGAGCTTTGGTAGAAATGGGCATTAAATTAAGAGCATCACATTGATAAGTGTTCTCCTACTAGTCTTTTAATGAATGCAGGAGCTGTTCTGATAATTTCATTTCATTCCTTGTATTATTTGTGTTGTCTTATAAGTTTTTGTTTCATTCTGCACCCCCCCCCCCCACATTTCCCAGTTCATTGATTTCTGCTTTGTTTCCTTTTGCTTGCTTTGGGTTTGGGTTTTGTTTTTTTTTTTTTAGTTTCTTTTGATGATTATGTTGTTGGTTTCAGATCTTTCATCAATTTCTAATGTAAGCATATAGTACTTTAAGTTGCTGTTTAACTACTGTTAGTTGCATCTCACACATTTGACTCTTGTGTTTTTAATTTTTTTTTATGTATGTATTTTAAATTTTATGTATATTTTCTGTGCTTTATTCCTGGTTAGAAGTCTGTTAACTTATTTATAGTTTTAGTTGATTACAGTCCAGGAAAATACTCTGTTATTTCTGTTTTCAGCCATTTTTTGAGGTTCATTGTGTGCTCCAGGACATGATCTGCCTTGGTGATTGTTTGCATGGGTATGTGGAAAAAATGTGTACTTTGCTGTTGATGAGTTAAGTATCCTGCATATGTCGATTAGACCCTATTGGCTGTGTTACCAAAGAAACCAGTCTGCTTAAAAAAACAAAAAATAACACTGTTATGTCTTTTCCATTCTCTTTATGTAGCCAAACTTTAATTTCTTGGAAGCAGCATATAGTTGGGCCATTAAAAAAAAACCTGTTAAATGTCTTGTGATTGGCTTATTTAGACTATTTGCATGTAAGGTGATTATTGATATGTTAATATTTAAGTCTGCTATTTTTATTGCTTTTGTTTGTTTCTCTGGTGTTATTTGTTTTCTTGACTTCCTGTGGATTAATTGGATATTTCTCAGGATTTCATCTTGATTTATTTATAATTAAAAAACTTTTCTTGTGGTATAATGTTCCTAGTGGTTGTTCTGGTTATTATACTATGCATATTGTGACTTAAAACAATCTATTTGTATATTTCACCAGTTCAACTGAAGTGTGAAAACCTCACTTCTCTTTTATCTTTTACCTTTTCCAGTTTTAAATACAGTTGTCAGTGTCAGATAGTGTTATAAATTTTGTGTCAATCATCAAATATGGTTTATAAAACTGATGAACTTGAAAAGATACTCTCTTGTTTATTCCTACATTCATACTGTGCCTGTTTCTTCTTCCTTTCTGGTACTCCAAGGTTCTTTATCTTTTTTCTTAATTTCCTTTTTGTTTGGAAAATTTTCTTCAGGCAATCTTTGTTGAAAATTCTTTTAGCAACACATTCTGTAAGTTTTTCCTCTTTTGAGAATTTTTTCATCATTATTCCTGATGTGTAGTTTCACTGGATATAGAATTTTTTGTTGACAGTTATTTTCCCCCACCCCCGCCCCACAATATTTTAAAAATCCTGCCCCATTTTTATTTTTGACCTTTCTGGCTTCAGATGATGAATCTTGGTGTCATTTGAATTGGTGTTCTGTTGTAGGTGATGTGTCCTTTTTCTCTGGCCGCTTTAAAGGTTTTTTTCTTTTAGTTTTTGAACATTTAATTATGATGTGTTATTGTGAATTTTTATTTACCCCTGATGCTGAGGGTCAAAACCAGGACCTGAACACATGCTACCTCTGAGCTGTACCCCTATTCCTCAGGGTGGATTATAGGTTTATCCTCTTTGGGGTTTGCTTACCTTTTTGGTTTGCAGGTTAGTATTTGCTGAATTTGAAAAGATTTAACCATCATTTCAGCTCTGCTTTCTTTCTTTCTTTTTTTAAAGAGAGAGGGACAGTGCGAGAGAGAAAGAATCAGTTTTATTTAGCTTTTCATGTGATTTTCATTGCTCGGACACTTGGTTGTGTATGTGGTGCTGGGGTTGGAACCCGCATATTTACACATGCCAGGCAAGTGCTGTAACTGCTCAGCTCTGCTTTCTTTTGATGACATAAAGTAGACCTTTGTTATTGCCTGACACTTCTTCAAGACTTTTTGTTTTTTCATATTTGTCTTCTCTGTTGTCTGGATTAGGTGAATTCTACTTTTCTATCTGGTTCACTGTGTTCTCTTTCCTGTCATCCCATGTGTATATTGAGCCCACCCAGCAAACTTTAAGAATCTGTTGTTGTATTTTTTAGTTTCATAATTTCCTTTTTTCTTTCTTCTTGATTGAGATTTTCCATTTTTTCATTTGTTTCAGGAGAATGTTTAATTGATCGCTGAAACATTTTTATGGCGACTGCTTTAAAATCCTGTCTACTAGTTAATTCTAACATTTAATTCATCTCTGTGTTGCTCTTAATTGATTGTTTTTTCTTGCTCCGGTTGTAATTTTCCTGGGTGATTTTCTGTTTTAGCTATTACATTAGGAGGCACTGGGCCCTATTTAATTTTTTTAAAAAATTTTTTATTTTAGGCAGTTACTGTCTTTTGGTTTAGCATCCAAGTCTTGGCCCACTTTTGAGGTCTATGGTTCCCATGGCAGTTTAATTTTCAGACTTCGTAGTCTGCTTGATTTGACTGATTTGCTGGGATCCCTTCTGGTGCTGCCTGAGGAACTGAAGGAGTTTGCCCATGCTGGGTTTCTGGTTGTGTTTGGGTGGGCGAAGATTGTGTTGGGATCCTCACCTGTTGGCCCCCTCATCATCTTCTTTGCTGCTGGTTGTCTTTGGGCAAGAGAAGAGTCTTGGTCCACATTGAGCCACTTACTGTGACTGGATCTCTTGATTTTTGCTCACTTGCCTCTGTATCTCTAAGGAGAAAACAGGTGTCTCAAGCAAAGTAGGGAAGGAAAGCACTTCCTGTTGCCTGTGCTGGCTGGACTTCCAGTTCATTTCCTTCATCTGATGTTCCCAGAGGGCCCCTGTTGGATTTGGGGGAGGAATATAACTTTCTGGTCTGCCTTCTGTGCTAGGTTGGTGAATAGGGAATGGCCATATATGGGTTACCTTCTTTGGGGTATGGGGGCAAAATATTCTTTTTTTCTTTCTTCAGTCCTGGGGACCCAGATTGGTTTACTGCCTTAATATCTTTTAAAGTTTTTCTTTGTTCCTTACTTTATTTATTTCTATGGTTGGCTTATAGTTGTGCTTAGTGTGCTTAGTGATGGGGGACAGAGGAAAAATAGATCTTAGTCCATTTTATCTGGACTAGAACTTCAGGTTCCTTAATTTTTCTGAACCTCATCATCTCCCAGAGGGTTAACTTCAGCATTGAAAATAGTGGTACAGGGCTGGAGCCTGGGCTCAGCGGTTTCGGTGCTCGCCTGGCAAGCACGAGGACCCGGGTTCAAACCCCAGCACCATGTACACAACTGAGTGTTGGAGCAACTAAGGCCATGTGAAAAACTAAATAAAGTTGTTTCTCTCTTTCTCTGTCTCTCTCACTGTCCCTCTCTCTTTAAAAAAAAAAAGAAAATAGTGGTACAGTCATTCATTATACAATAATGTCTAGGGACCACATAGATGGTGGTGGTCCCATGAGATTATATCACTTAATGACATTATAGCCATCTTACTTCATGTAAGTATACTGTTTGCACAAAGATGAAATCACCTAAAATATTTCTCAGTGTATCCCTGTTGTTAAGTGGGGTATGCCTACATATGGATATATGCTTTGCTATCTTCTAAGTATAATATAAATGCTTCAGTTATAAGCCACACTATGTGATGATGCCTAGGAAGTTTTCAAGAATTTTTGAGGTCAGTCAGATCTATTTCAAAAGGGTGCTAGGAAATAGATGTGTACAATTTTACTATGCATCTATCTCATAAACAGTTTCATTATTTAAAGAAGTCTATGTATTCAAAGATGTGTTTAAGTGATTTTATGATGTTCATTTCTGTAATATGTAATAGCATTTAAATACCATTAAACATTTAATATAAAAGTGTAAAACAAGGTTGAAAGTCCATAGTATGTAGTAAATGTTACAAATTCATAGATTGAAAAAGAGAAGTGTCCTGCTTTTACATTCCCTAGTTTTTTTCTTTTTCTTTTTCTTTGTAAAGAGAGAGAGGGCGCAGTGAGAGAGATAATCAAGTTTTATTTAGTTTTTCATGTTGTGTTTATTGCTCTGACACTTCATTGTGTACATGGTGCTGGGGTTTGAACCCATGTCCTTGCGCATGCCAGACAGGTACTGTAACCGCTGAGCTGCCATTCCAGTCCCCCTAGTTTTCTGTTTGAGAATAAATTGATCCAAAATGTCCATTCTACATTAGTAGGAACTAGTGTTTCTAAGTGGTACGTTGACTTAGTGAATCATCCTTCGCTGTCAGAAAAAAAGTCCCACCAATAAACATTTTTCATGAAGTACTCAGACAATATAGTTACTGGAATTTTGGGCAAATCACTAGGTTCCTTTGCAGCCCTTTCTTGAGGTATTCTTCGATTGACTTTTATGGCAAATTTCAGTTTTCTAATCGGATTAAAAATTGTTTCATTAGGTCAGGATTGTACCATTTATTTTACGTTTGGGCACATCTTTCTTTGCCTTGTGATGGGTGCCTAGCATAATTCCTGGCATGTTTTCTAGACAGAGTTGATAAGAATGATTGACTCTGCCATTGAATAAAGTGAAAATTGTCAAAAGATGAACTGGAAATAGAGTATGACTATTTGGGACCCCTTTACAAGTTTTAAAATAAGCTTTTTATGCTTTATATAAAATTAATTTCAACTCCTTTAATTTTTTTTTTAAAGAATTTTTTTTTTTTTAAAGAGAGAGACTGTGAGAGAGACTGAGAAAGAGAGAAAAAACTTTATTGAGATTTTTCACATGGCCTTAGTTGCTCCAACACTTAGTTGTGTATGTGGTGCTGGGGTTTGAACCCGGGTCCTCGTGCTTGCCAGGCAAGCGCCGAAACCGCTGAGCCACCGCTCCCGCCCTCCTCCTTTGATTTTAATAGTATTTTAGCATGTTTTTTTTGTTCATAAAGAACATTTAAAAGTTGAATTAAGCATTGAAATAAAAATAAAGTGTTGAACTTTAGTTTTTAAAGAGGGAGAGAGGAAGAGAAAGAATAAATTTTATTTAATTTTTCATCTGGCCTTTGTTTCTCTAACACTCAGTTGTGTATGTGGTGCTGGGGTTTGAACTTGGGTCCTCACACATGGCAGGCAAGTGCTCCAAGTGCTGAGCCACTGCTTCAGCTCTGAACTTTAATTTTTGAGTCAGTTTTCATATAATCTTTTCTAGGCTTAGTGTTATTACTTTGCACTGATTTTTGTGTTATAAACATCAAATGAATTTTATGTTTATGTCCATCACTAGCTCATTGTAGATTGCATTTCATTTCAGATTTTGTGCTCATTGGTATTATATTTATTTCCAAGACGTTTTCTTTTTCTGACTGTCAGAACATTGGTAAGAATAACGTTGAATATATTTTAGCTTGGGAATGATCTTTCCTGTGGTGTTAAGTCAGAACAGACATTTATCAGAAAGCAGAGGATCTGGTTTAAGTCTTTGCCTGGCCACTTACATGTTGTGTAACCTTGGGTATTTAACCTCTTGAACCTAAGTTTCCTCATCACACAGAATGAGACAAACAGTAAAACCTGCCCAGGTAGTTTTAGGGGTCAAATGAAATGCCATATGTGAAAGCACTTTGTAAACTATGAAGTTCTTCATCAGAATGTACTTGTGTCTTGTTTGAGATCATCTGAATATTTGTATGATCTTGATCATAGTAAGAAACATTTTAAGATTTTATTTGCAAAATAAAACCTAGTATAAAAATAAAATGATTTTTCCTTGAGTTTGGTGGATTCCTAATAGTTTTTTTTTCTTTTTTTGTAAGAAAGAAGGAAAGTGAGAGAGAAAGACAACCAATTTTATTTATTTTTTCATCTGGCCATTGTTTCTCTGACACATAGTTATGTAAAATGCTGTAACTACTGAGCCATCACTCCAGGCCCTGGTTTTCTGATCTTAAAAACTAATTTCTACTAATAAATTTTGGGGAAGGATTACATAGTTTGATAATGTAGTGTCCTCACTGCTATAAGGTTAGTTTTGGGGATATTTTTTCCAACAACAGGTGATATAGATTTAAAGGTTCTATCTCTATAGTACTTCATTGTCTTGAGTTTATAAAAATGCTTACTATCGTGTTTCCTAATGTGAGTGACAAGTTGATTTATTTGTTTGGAAGACAAATGTTTATAGTTAGTTGATTTGAAAGCTTCCAGTTTGTGGTTTTAGTTTACTTAGGTAGGTCAACATTTTTTTTCAGTACCTGACTACCCTTTAAGCATTTACTTTCTCAGCTAGAGCAACAACTATATTAATTACAAAATTGTTAATATTTTTGCTTGATTTTGGTGAGAATAGAAATGGAGAATGGGTATGGTGTTGCATGCCTGTGATCTCAGTGAATCGGGAGGCTGAGACAGGGGATCACAAGTTTGAGGCCAATCTGGGCAACTTTTTGAGATCTGTTTTTTTTTTTTTTTTTAAAGAGTTGGGGGCTTCATGTTGTTCAGTAGTACAGGGCCTTTGGGTTCAGTCTGCAGCACCCCCCCCGCCAAACACAAAGAAGAAAAAGAATGGGTTAGGTAATTTCTGGTGTGATTGGTTTGAATTCATTCTTCCTCAGAATGGATCTGGTCATAAGGAGTATACAATTATACCATTATTCAGATCATTTTTAGTTCCAAATATAAAGTGGGTCTCTATATTCCTTAGAGTCTTAATAACTTTAATTTTCAGAGCCGTCGGTATAAATTAAAAGGACACATAGGTAGGAGTGCAGCTCAGTGGTAATATTGCTATATTAACAAGCTGCAGGCTTTGGTCAGTCTGCAGCAACAAAAGAAAAGGGCATGTCTGTTATTTGCTTTGTCACTCTATAGTAATTCCATCTATTTTCCTAGAAGTCTTTTGTGTGCAATAAGCATTTTTTCCTAACATCATTTAAAGCATCATTAACTCATAAAAGTTAAGAACTAACTTAAAAATATAACTTGATCGATGTATAATGTTTAAAATGTGATCTAGTTAAGAGAAGGTAAAGGACTAAGTATTTTTGGTTTCAATTGTTTATTTTTGAGACAGGAGTCTCACTGTATTGCCCAGGTTGGCCTTTAACTTCTGGGTTCAAGTGCTCCTCCTTGCCTCAGCCTACCAGATAATTGGGACTGCAGGTGCACTCTACCTGCACCTGGCTTGGTTTCAGATTCTTATACCATATATACAATAATTTATTCTTTCATTGCTTTAATTTCATTTATAGGATGGCCTTTTTATTTGGCACAGTTTATAGACGTATACATAGTAAAAAAATTTGTAAGCACATTTCAATGAATCTTTCTGAAAGATACCCTTTATTAATCAAGTATTGTGTTCTTTATCAGTGAATAGCTTTTCTTTAATGGTCATGTTTTGGAGTAACATCAAGGTATATCATACAGTGAAATAATTACAAAACAGTTGAGGGTTATGTGTGTGTCTGTTTTAGTACTGTGGATTGAGCCCAGGCTCTACCACTGAGCTACATCACTAGCCTTTGTTATTTTGTTTAGAGATAGGATCTTGCCAAGTTGCCCAGGCTGACCTTCAAAATGTAATCCTCCTGCCTCTGCCTCCTGAGTAGTTAGCATTACAGGTATGTGCTAAGAGTTGAGTTTTGATTAGATCCTTCTTTATATTAAATTTTTGTTATTGACTTAGAAATTAATATTCTTCAGAATTTTTGTGGGGATTTCTTCTGCTATCCTCTTCAGTTTGGATCTTGCTGTATGAATTCATAAAAACCTCATCTTTTGCAATCCTTTCTAGGCAAAGATGATAGTTTATAACATAATTTGGTATATAGAAAGCATATCCTGCAAACAATATAAAGATACATTTTGATAGTAGTTTATCAGAAGAAATTGTCTAATTTTCCTAGAACCAAACATGAAGCATGTGAAATATTTGAGAAAACTAAAACTTGCTGTCTGTTGCAAAGTGCAATCAGTATTTTGTGGCTTATCTGAAAGAACACTTCTGAAATTTGTTATTAACGTTGTTTAAAAACAAGCACTAGAAATAAGTTAGGTAGGACTGAACTATTTCATTGCTAAGAATGATCATGTACATTTGATACAGTGTTTTATAGCATTTCTATTGGACTCATCAGTAGGTTGGATCTCTTTATTGTTAAGACTATTCAGCCTTTGAAGGGAAATTTTGAAGAGTAATGCTGCCAAACCCTACTAGGTTTTAAGACTGGGTTCTGCAATTAGATTAATGTGACCTTGGATGCCTTTTCTACATGCCTTGGTTTTGTTATCTGTGATTCCATAATTGAGAGAAAAATGTGTTGTGATTTTCTTGAACTTAATCCTAGCTTTATTTTATTACTTAAGTGGTGTATACGAGGTGCCAAGCGCTGTTTAGGGGACTTGGGATATATCAGTGAACAAAACAGAAAAATTCTTTGAAGGAGGTAAGGGATTTGTTTATGAGGATCTGTAGGGAGAAAGAGTGTTACAGACAGAGGAACAGTCAGTGCAGTGGGCTCTAAGGTCTACTGGAACATTTTAGCATAAAACGGAGGTCACTGTGGCTGGAGTCCAGAGAAGAAGAGGGAGAGTGTAGTAAGGTCTGAAAGTGAAGGTGTGTGAGATAGTGATAGGGTGGGGCTAGCACAACAGTGTGTGTAGGGCCTTGTAGACCATCATAAAGACTTAGGTTCTGCCACTTAATTAGTTGTGCATATTTTGCTAAATGATATAACACTTTAGTTTTCTTGCCTGTAAAACATGAATAATAATAGTACGGGTTGGCTTGGACCAGGTTTTGTTTTTATTAAATTTGAGAATATTTGCATTGTTATAATGATGTATCTTGGGGATAAGACCTCAGTCTGAACATGATATTCATTTCTATTTCATATACACTTTATCTGCATAGCCTGAAGGTAATTTTGTACAATATTTTACCTAATTTTGTGCATGAAACAAAGTTTCATGTGTGGAATTTTCAACTTGTTGGCACAGTATTGATGCTCAAAGAGTTTTGTAGTTTGCAACATTCTGGATTTTGATATTTTGGATTAGATTAACTTCTACCATTCTCATAAATTTGTTGTTTGGATTAAGTAAGTTAATACCTGCAAAGTTCTAATAATACTGCTGAGCAAAATCCAAAGTGTATATTCTGCATTTTTTTTTTTTTTTAATGGGGACAGCAAGAGAGAGAGAGAATCAGTTAGTTTTATTTAGTTTTTCATTTGGCTTTCGTTGCCCGACACTTCATCATGTTCATGGTGCTGGGGTTTGAACCCTCACACTTGTGCATGCCAGGCAAGCACCGTAACCACTGAGCTACCACTCCAGTCCCATATTCTGCATTTTTAATGTGTGGAATCAACAATAAAAGGTTGGCTTCTCTTCTTTTGAAAAGGTAGCAAAGGGATAATTGCTCTCTGCTTTTTTTCCCTCTTTTTTCTGTGACAGATTGGGTAAGCTTCAATTGTAGCATTTAACACATTTTTATTATAAATATTTACTGTTAGCTGTACTTACCCTCCTTGCTAAATTGTGAACTTTGGACAGAGACCATGCATGGTATTTATGCATGTCTGAGGAATCTTAGTGTGTTGTAGATATAAATTGGGTAATCAGAATGTTGACTGAATTAATGCTAAAAATGTTACCTCAATTAATAAATCAGGCCATCTTCTAGTAAGTAAATTGGAACATGGCCAGTCTGTCAAAAATAAATTATGGAGCTGGGATATGGCTCAGTGGTACAGTGCTTGCCATTTGAGAAGCCCTGGGTTTGATTCCCATTACCACAGAAACAACAAAACAAAAAACTAAAAAATGAAAAGAATGTAGTAAGTGGTCCCTATAAAATATTTATTTTCTGTTTATGCCATAGTTATTAAACTTGGTATTGGTGTGAAATTACCTTAATTATTAAATAGACGTAAAAGTTCATACCATGTAAAATGAAAAGTCTGTAATTGCATCATTATTTATAACAGTTGTGTTATTGGCTGATTAAAAAATACTATCCTGATTGATAATGTAGATATTATATTTTTAGCTTTTATATCTGTACAAATGATTATATGCAGATGATGTTCAGCTAGTGAAATTTAAAAGAATTGCAAAGAAGCAATATTTGTTAATTGCTAAAGTGGGATAGCAGGTTAGGAAGGGGGAAGATCTTAGCTATAGGGACTAATGGGTAGTTTTCTAGGTAGCTTTGTACATTTTCATACTTGTAGGGTTTTAGTTTCCAGCTTAGTAGGTTCTCCTTTCATTCATGGTGGAGAGGAATGGGAGAGGAAAAAGCAGAGTAGAGATTTGAAGGAGAAATGAAATTGGCAGGTAATATTAACTGAATTGGTGTTTTAGAAATAAAGACTTATGTGGCAGATGACTTAGGGAAAGTTGTGGGTTTCTGTGGTAGAAGAAAGGTTGTCTTGAGAAAGATAGTAAGAATTATGTTTATTACTGCAGATTTTGAATTTAAATTATTTTGTGTATGTGGCATATTTCCTCTGCCTCCTTGGTTCACTATTGTAGTTTTGTTTCCTTCTCTCTGAACACATTTTGATACAGTCTCCTTGATGTTTGGCAGACTTAATTCAGTAAAAAGCGGTGCAAGAGCCAGGGTGGTGGTGCACACGCCTGTAATCCCAGCGACTGGAGGCTGAGGCAGGAGGATCACAAGTTAAAAGCCAGCCTCAGCAGCTATTATAGCAAGAGACCCTGTCTCAAAAAAAAAAAAGTAAAAAAAAAATGGGTTGGGGGTCTGGAGCGGTGGCTCGATGGTTACAGTGCTGAGTACATGGGTTCAAACCCCAGCACCCACGTACACAACGAAGTGTCAGAGCAACAAAAGCGATGTGAAAAACTCAATAAAAATTCTCTCTCTCTCTCTCTCCCCCTTTCTCTCTCACTGTCCTTCTTTCTTAAAAAAAAAAAAAAAAAGAAATGGGTTGGGGATGTGGCTCAGTAGCTAAGTGCCCCTGAGTTCAGTCCCTGGTACCAACGGGGAAAAAAAGAAAGAAAGGAAAAAAAAAAAAAGGCAGTACAGAGCAAGATTAGTATACTTTTTGTGAAAATGAGGATCTTATTAATATTTCAAAATTATTTGTCCATTCTGAGGATGTTACCATATTATGTGGTGAGTTATGAATATTGCCTGATTGTGGAGTTGGTATGAAAAAGGACTCATACTATTTAAATGACTCATTTTGATGACAGTTTTATTTTGTATATGTAGGTTTTTACATTGCTTTTTCTATTAAACTTAGCAACTATAAAAGTTGAATATAGTAATGTATATAGAAATGTATAATTTACGGGGCTGGAGTGGTGGCTCAAAGGTTACGGTGCTTGCCCGGCGAGTTCAAACCCCAGCACCACGTACATGATAAAGTATCGGAGCACTGTAGGCCACATGAAAAAAACCAAATAAAAATTGTTTCTCTCTTTCTCTCTCACTGTCCTCTCTTAAAAAAAAAAAGATATAATTTATAATGTTCTAGTAGAATAGCGAGTAAGCAGTGTAGCGCAGATAGTTTTGCTTTACCTACTTTTAGTATAGTTTGAGATCATAGAAGTATGTTTTGTGTGTTTTTTTGTTTTTGGCACTAGTGATTGAACCCAGGGGCACTTAATAGCTGAGCCACATCCCCAGCCTTTTTTATTATTTTGAGACAGAGTCTCACTGAGTTGCTTAAGGCCTTATTATGTTATTGAGGCTAGGTTTGAACATGTACTCCTCCTGCCTCAGCATCCTGAGCTGTTGGGATTACAGGTGTGTGCCACTGTGCTGGGTTAGAAGTATGTATTTACAAATAGTTTTGAGCCAGGCACAGTACCATGTGTGTGCAGCCCCAGCTGCACAGGAGGCTGAGGCAGGAGGATTGCTTGAGCCCAGGAGTTCCAGGTCAGCCTTGGCAACATAGTGTGATCCTGTCTTTAAAAAAAAAGAACAAAGAAAAAAAGAAACATAAGTGAGAGGGATGGCATATGTGCTCTTTTGATTGCTACAGAACTTTGAGGCAAGCATTTAAGAGTGTAGTAGAAATAAGTTATTTTAGAATAGATCTTTTTCTTGTAAGTAGTTTAGCAATTAACTTTATGTCCGGCTAAGGACAATAAAATGCTGTTATCAGAAAGACTAATTCTTTGATTAAAATCATATAAACACAGCTTTGAGTTAATGTACTAGGTTATTTTCTAGAGATTTTTAATTTCTCTTGTTCTGCTTTTACATTTATGGCTTTTATTGATATGGATGATATTTATTGAGCCCTAAAATGCTGTTACTTAAAATGCTTTATTTGTTTATGATAATTTGGTTTTAAGTGTTCATTGCCTTTGTTTCATATAGCGGATAAAAATTTCCCAGTTATGTAAAGAAAACTATCCGTGTTCAGTATCAATGCAGTACCAACACAGTGTTAATTTTCTGTGTTAGTCTCTGCTAAAAGGTGGATGACAACGTAGCATTTGAAAATCATCAACAAGGGCTGGAATGGTGGCTTGGCGGTTACACACATATGATGACACAAGTTCAAACCCCAGTACCAGAGTTCAAACCCCAGCACCACGCACCCAACCAAGTGTCTGAGGAATGAAAGTCACATGAAAAACTGAATATAAATTGCTTCTCTCTTTCTCCTTCTCTCTCACTGCCCCCTCTTACTTAAAAATACACACACACACACAAAAAAAAAAAACAACATACCATTTTAGTATTATGAAATACCTTTTGCCTTAAAATTTTAAAACATTTATTAATATTTGTACCATAAGAAACTTCATTCTTAATATATTTAAGAGCTGAAGGAAATTTACTGTGGAATTGTATCAAGAAAATAATACTATCTGAGGAATGAATTGTATCAGCATTTTTTTTTAAAGAGAGACAATCAGTTTTATTTATTTTTTTCATCTATTTTTTGTTGTTCCTCCTCTTAGTTGTGTTTGTGGTGCTAGGTTTCAAACCTGGGTCCTCACACATGTCAGGCAAGTGCCCTACTGCTAAGCCACTGTTCCACCCCCCCCCCCCGCAATCCCCTAGCATATGCTTTTAATGAAACACATTTTGTTTTTCTCTTTTAAGATGATTCAAAGTTATGGGCCTGGCTTTAAAGAAATCTTAATTCTTTACTAGAAATTAAGTTTGAAAAAGTCCAGTTTTATTTGAGTCATTTCTTTGTGATAGTCATTTAGCACTGATGGATTATTATAGTTGGGCCAAGAAGTATTAGTTGCTGCTAATTATGTCTAATCCAATAGTATCTACCATGGAGAGAATTTTGTTAGATTTTTCATGTTTAGCTGTAACTGTTTTATCCGGATTTTAAGACTGTTTGTAATTCTGATTCTTTTGGGAGATAACCTCTATTTTTGTACTTTTATAGGATATAGGGGAGCAAACAGCAACTTGGAAATTCACTCAAGTGATCTGGCGGGATGGGCATTTGCCTGACATATTTTATAGAGGTAATTCATTATAGTTTTTGTCAATCTTTATTTTTTTCCTAAGGTGTTCATAACCTTGCACATGAATACACATGCTCAAAACTGTAGGGCAGTACTCTGCTTCTACTGGAAAATCCCTTTTCTTTTCATATTCGCCTACATGTAGCACAAGTATTACATATAAATCATGCTGTCACTGTATGTAAGTGTGAATATCATCTGTATGTTGAAGATAGTGTTACTAGTTTTGTAAGATGAAGTCATTATCTTTATTTTCAGTTAATTATATTACTTGCATATCTTATTTTTTAGGCCCCATTTCTCTTATATCAGGAAGATAGATTACTTTCTTTTCTTGTTGGCCTGTGTTGGTACTTATAGTAAACCTGTACTTTTGTCTTTCAAGCAACATGAAAGGAAATTAAATATTTTAGCAACTTTCAAGCTATTTACATATTTGTCAGAGGCACATTCTCATGATATTTATTTATTCATTTATTTATTTTAAAGAGGGGGGGACAGAGAATCAGTTTTATTTATTTTTTCATCTGGCCTTTGTTTCTCTGACACTTAGTTGTGTATGTGGGGCTGGGGTTTGAACCTGGCTTCTTGCACATGCCAGGCGAGTGCTCCAACCTCTGAGCTACTGCTCCAGGCCCTCTCATGGTATTTATTAATGATCATAAAAATGCTAAAAAGTTTCTCCAAGAATTAAAACTTTTTTTTTAGTTTTTAACAGCTGTATTCAGATATAATTGTTATACCAGACAATTTAGTAATTTAAAGTATATAATCCACTGGTTTATAGTATATTCACAGAGTGGATATCCATCATCACAGTTTTAGAACGTTTTCTCTTTTTTTTTTTAATTAAGGAGTTGAGTTGTTGTATAATCACAAATTTGTATAAAGTAACAATATGATATATGCATTTGATCCTAAATCAGTTACCCCAATATCGCCCATACCCCAGTCTCTTGATTCTTCTATGTTACACCCCTATAACAGGTGTAAATGTCCAAACACACACACACACACACACACACACACACACACACACACAAACACACAAAAGATTGAATTTTCCAGAATTAAATGCTTGCATAAATATTATTTGACTTCTTGGGGTGGGGGGTAAAGATTATGCTATATTGTTGATTATCTCCCTAGGTCCCTGAATTTTAAAATTTGTTTTGAGAATTCTTTTAATACTTGAGGATTAAAAATATTAGTAGTTTCGTGGCCATATTTTAGGATTTTATTCTTTTTCCGTATCTTCTGGTAATTGTCATATCATAAAAATGGCTCTCCCATTTTCCTATTTATCGTTTGCATGGTATATTCTTCTAGACATTTTTTGAATATGTGCAGGCCTTTGTGTGTGTGTCTGTATTTACACTTTCTTTAGATGCTTGATATGCATACTTTTCAGTAACATGCATTTTTTTGTGATACTAGGTGAAAAGCTTCTGTATCTTTGCATATGAATTCTTCTCATTTCATTCTGTATAATATAATTATGGATTTATCGTGATTATTGTAACTTGCCATCTGTTTATGGATATGTAGGTTTTTAGAGTTTTTCTGCTAATATAAATGGTTATGCTATGAATACACAAAGGTGGGTTCACCTTTGTAGATATTTTAAATTGTATGTGGAGTTTATTTTAGAGAGAGGGATAGTGAGAGTGAGAGAGAAAGACAGAATCAGTTTTATTTAGTTTGTCCTGTGGCTTTAGTTGCTCCAACACTTTGTTATATATGTAGTCCTGGGGTATGAACTTGTGTCTGTGCGGATGCCAGGCAAGCGCCATAACTGCTGAGCCACCGCTCCAGCCCAGGTTTGTAGAGTTTAAATTCCTATGGGGAATATAGTTGAGCCAAAGAGTGTAGGTACATTTAAGAGTTTGCTGGGTAAATTGTCTAACAATAAAAGAATGCCCAATATCAGTCCTTGAATTGAGTGGGAATCTGTTTTTTATCTCTTTAACAACACTAGCTCCACTAGCTCGTGTCAAACATATGTACATATGTTAATTTTTTGTTTATTAGCTTTGCTTTTGTTCCCCATCATTACTGGCCATTTGAGTCTCTTTGTATATGTGTGTATTAGGGAAAGCCTGTCCTTGTCATTTGTTAGGCATATATTTTTATGTATCTTTTGATTTTGGCTTTGTTTTTGTCCTATGGAAGTTTTAATTTATTTTTCTGGTTGAATATGGTGATTTTAATCTTTATGAGTGGGGTAGACAAATTTTTTTTTTTTTAAGAGAGAAAATCAGTTTAGTTTTTCATCTGGCTTTTTTGTTGCTTTGACGCTTGCTGCACATGTGGTGCTGGGGTTTGAACCTGGGTCCTCACACATGATACTGCTGTGCGACCACTCTAGCCCCAGTGTATCAAAGATTTTTACCCTTGAGTGTAGGACTTATTTTCCCTTCCATATTAATAGCATCTCTAAATGACACAAATCCCTGACTTACACTGTGGCATTCTTTTTTTCTCTTAATGACACATAAAGTAGTTGCTAATCTTAATACTGTCAGTTTTAGATATAGTACTTGAAAAGTTGAACAATAGATTATAGAAACAGGCCTTTCAAATACATACAAAATTGATAAATGCATTGTTTCAGAAATGTAGAAAAGAAATGGATCACTTAATAAATGGAGTGAGGACAATTGGTCAGCCATCTGTAATAAAGTAGAGTTGAATCTCTACATTTATTGCTTATACCAGAAACCCTCCTTAGCTGTAAATGCAGATTTTAAATAATTTAAGCTAAAAAGTAAGAGAAAATTTATTTGATACTTAATTTAATTGTTATGATTGGAGAACATACTTTGTAGAACTTTTAATTTTATAAGTAATATACAGGGTCTGGAGCGGTGGCTCAGCTGTTACGGCACTTGCCTGGCATGTGCAAAGGCAGGGTTTGAACTCTAGCACCACATACGCAGCGAAATGTTGGAGCAATGAAAGCCACATGAAAAAGTAAACAAAATTGATTGTTTCTCCCTCTCTCTCTCTCTCACTCTGACTGTCCCTCTCTGTTAAAAAAAGTAATATAGGAGGATATTTAAATTTGTTTTATAATTATAAATTTATCATATACATTTGATTTATAATTATTATAAAATAAGTCATTATCAATAATTGTATACCCCTCATAAATTTATAATTTATATATATGATTTTATAAATCAATTTTTAATGAATAAAATTTAAATTTATTGAAGCTTGTCTTATGTCTTAGTGTTATGGACTGTTATGTTTTAAAGAGAGAGAAGAGAGAAAGTGTGTCAACTTTATTGTTTCATCTTTTTTATTTTTTTTCCTTCCAACACTTAGTTGTGTATGTGGTACTGGGATCAGATGCTGGTCCTTGTGCATGCCAGGCAAGTGCTCTGCCACTGAGCACTGCTCCAGCACTAGTTGTTAGTTATTTTGGAGCTCTGCTTCTAAATATGTATACAATTATTATATCTTCTTGGTTTATTGAGTTTTTTTTAAGGGGAGAGAGGGACTATGAGAGAGAGAAAAAGAGATTCAGTTTTATTTAGTTTTTCTTGTGGCTTTTGTTGTTCTGACTTGGGTTTGTGGTGCTGGGGTTCGAACCTAGCTGCTCATGCATGCCAGTCAAGTGCTGTAACCATTGAGCCACTGCTCCGGCCCCTATTTATTGAGTCTATCATTGTGAGATAATGTTCTTTGTCTTTAACATTTATCTTAAGTTCTGTTGTATATTATTTTATGTGATGCTGAGGATTGAATATGGAGTGTTGTGCACTCTTGACAAGCACTCCACCACTGAGCCACATCCCTAGTCCCCTTGAAGTCTGTTTTATGTGATATTAATATGTACATTCCAGTTCTCTTATTGTTACTGATTCTTTTTTTTTTTTTTTTTTTAAGAGAGAAGGACAGTGAGAGAGAGACAGAGACAGAGAGAATCAATTTTTATTGAGTTTTTCACATGGCTTTCGTTGCCCTGACACTTAGTTGTGTACATGGGTGCTGGGGTTTGAACCTGTGTACTTGCGCATGCCAGGCAAGCACCGTAACGGCCGAGCCACCGCTCCAGCCCCAGTGTTACTGATTCTTAATGTTTTTTCCCCATCTGTTTACTTAAAATTTTGAATGTAGGAGAATTTTGCTTGTTGACAACATTATAGGAAGATTTTGATTTTTTTCCTACAGTCTGATAGTCTGTACAGGGCTGTTTAGATTATTCATGTTTTAATTATGTATTTCATTGGAGTTAAATTTTCATTTTGCTATTTCTTTTATATGTTCATTATATTTTTGTTCTTCCTTTATTGCCTTTTGTGTTAAATACTTTTTAGTGTGCCATATTAATTACTTTGTTGATTTTCTTTTACTATTTTTTTAAAAGAGAGGGACAGAGAGAGAGAGAGAGAGAATCAATTTTCAGTTTTTCATGTGGCCTTTGTTGCCCTGAGACTTTGTTGTGTATGTGGTGCTGGGGTTTGAGCTCACATACTCGTGCATGCAGTGCAAGCGCCGTAACCGTTGAGCCACCGCTCCAGCCCCCTTTACTGTCTATTTTAAAAGATATTTTCTTTGTGGTTGCTGTTGGCTTTATGCAGTTTATCAGTCTGCTTAGCATCATTAAAATATAGCAACTTTGTCTTTTATAGCTCATTTTCTCTTCTATTCTACCACTATTTTAACATATATCTATGTGTGTGTTATAAATTCAGGAATTCAGTATTATAATCATTTCTTTATATCTTATTAGCTCTTTGAAATAAAAAGCTTTATAGTTTTTTAGATTAGCCCATATGTTTGTCATTTTTGGTGATCTTTATTGCTTCTTGTATGAGTCTAGTATTTTTCCTTTCAGTTTTGTGGACTCTCTTTAATATTTCATGTAAGTCAAGTGTTCTACAAAAATACCCTCAGTGTTTGTTTATCAGGGAATATTTTCATTTTTGAAGAATAGTTTCTGTTTTCTTCTTGGTTGATAGCCTTTTGCTTTCAGTTCTTTGCCTACGTGATTCCTCTGTCTTCTAGCCTCTGTTGTTTTAGTTGGAAGCTAGCCATTAACCTATTGATGATTTCCTGCACATGCTGGGTCATTTTAAGAAAGAGGGACAGTGAGAGAGAGAGAAAGAGAGAAGAATCAGCTTTATTTAGTTTTTCATGTGGCCTTCGTTGCTCTGACACTTTGTTGTGTATGTGGTGCTGGGGTTTGAACCCACATACTTGCGCATGCCAGGCAAATGCTGTAACCACCGTGCCACTGCTCCAGCCACTGTTTATTTTTCTTTAATCATTTCTTTCTCTCCATATTTAATTGAACAATATCTATTAATGTGTCTTTAAGGTCACTAATTTTCTTCGGTTGTCTTGAATCAGATGTTGAACCTTTCTGATAAATTAAAAAAGTTTTTAGTTATTATACGCATCAACTTCAGAATTTCCATTAAATTCTTTTATGTGATTTCCATGCTTTTATTGAGAATTTTATTGGTTGATAATTTTCATAATTTAAAAAATTGAAGCATGAGTTCCTTCATTTATATTAACACACCTGTATTGGATGTTTTGAAATTGGTTAAGCCAACAGATATGAGACACTAAAAAATAGTTTGTATTGACTGGTATTTTTCATGAATGTGGGTTGCATTTTATTTTTGTATGTCTTATAATTGTTGAAAATGGCATTTTACTTAATGTAGTAGCATTTCTGGGTTGTGACTACTTTACTTTTTTACCCAAAGTTTTTGTTGTTATTGTTGTTTTCATTATGGTTTTTATATAACACAATTCTGTTGAAACAAAACAATAAATTTGATTTTATTTTTTTAGACAGAGAATCATTTTTTATTTATTTTTTCATCTGGCCTTTGTTTCTCTGACATTTGGTTATAATGTGTTGCTGGGTTTTGAACCTGGATCCTTACATATGCCAGCAAGTGCTCCAGCCACTGAGACATGCTTCCGGCCCCCCAAGTATTATTTTAGATAAGTTATTGGGGGGGCTGAGCTGTGACTCAGCAGTTACTATGCTTGCTTGTCATGTACAAGGACATTAGTTTGAATCCCAACGACACATACACAACGAAGTGTTGGAGCAGTGAAAGCCACATGAAAAACTAATAAAATTGATTCTGTTTCTCTCACTGCCCCTCTCTAGCTATTTGGGAAAATAAATAATCATGAATGTCCAGGAAAACTCTGAAATTAAAGGATATTGAGGTAAATAGCTTTATCAGAAATTGAACTTTTTAAATATGGTAACAATATTGAAATAGTTTTTAAAAATGAAATAATACAGTTTTTGAAGTTCATAGACAGAATGATTACTAGGTTTGCTCTAGGTGTGGGAAAGCTATTTCTTGTCATTGTATCCTTGTAAACTGATGTGAAATTATAAAATTACAAGATCTCCAAACTTTCTGTGATGAATTGTATACAAACTTTCCTTTTTTTTTTTAAAGTACAAGGGATGGAACCCCAGGTATTTTACCACTGAAATGCATTCCCTCATCTCCCCTCCTTTATTTATTTTTCTCTTTTCAAAGAGAGAGTGAGTTAATTTTTTTTCCATCTATTTTTTGGTTTTACTTTGTTTATTTGTATATGCAGTGCTGGGGATTGAACCTGGGACCTTGTGCATGCCAGGCAAGTGCTCTGCCACTGAGCCACCTCTCCAACCCTCTCCTAGGCCCCTTTGTTTTGAGACAGGGTCTTTATAAATTATGAAGCCTTCCTTGAACTTGGTGATCTTCCTAAGCCTCTTGTATAACTGGGATTATATGTGTGTACCACCACACCTGGCCCAAACTATTAATAAATGAGCTATGGATCTAAAAAGATCTAAAAAGAAATTTCTCAATGGAGGAAGACCAAAAAGCCCATAAGCATATGAGAAGATGCTCTATATCACTAGCAATCAGAGAAATGCAAATGAAAACTTCACTGAGATTTCACCTCACTCCTGTCAGAGTGGGAAAAATGAATACAAACAATGACAGATGCTGGAGGGGCTGTTGGAAAAGAGGAACACTGTCACGTTGCTGGTGGGACTGCAAACTGGTACAGACACTCTGGAAAGCAGTGTGGAGACTCCTCAAAAAACTAGGGCTGGAACCGCCTTATGACCCAGCTGTCCCACTCCTGGGTATTTTCCCAAAAGAGCTAGAATCGGCATATTATAGAGATACAGCTTCATCTATGTTTATAGCAGCTCAATTTAATATAGGTAAATTATGGAACCAACCCAGATGCCACTCACTTGATGAGTGGATTAAAAAACTTTGGTGCATATATACAATGGAATTCTACTCGGTTATAAGAGAAAATGATATTATGGCATTTGCAGCCAAATGGATGGAGATGGAAAAAATTATGCTAAGTGAAATATCCCAAACTCAGAGACTCAAGGGCCGAATATTTACTCTCATTTGTGGAGTCGGAAATGGTATGATAGATGGCTAAGCTAATAATAACCTCAACTTGTATGAATTTTTTTTTTTTTAAAGAGAGAGGGACAGTGAGAGAGACAGAAAAAGAGAGAAACAACTTTATTTAGTTTTTCACATGGCCTTTGTTGCTCCAACACTTAGTTGTGTACGTGGTGCTGGGGTTTGAACTCGGGTCCTCGTGCTTGTCTGGCAAGCACCGAAACTGCCAAGCCACTGCTCCAGCCCTAGTATGAATTTTTAACATGAGCGGGGGAACCTTGCCTAGGATGCTGGGGTACAAGTGGGGGAGGGAATAGGAAAGATATCAAGGAGGCTGGAGAGAGGGAGTATGGGGGAATCAGCTCAGTGGGGAACCTTTGATTTCCATGAGAAGTTCAATTAAC
>PVKS010031030.1:0-23807 GCA_004027875.1 Aplodontia rufa
TTTTTTTTTTTTAAAGGTAGGGAGAGCGAGAGACAAAGTGAGAGAGGAAAGAGAGAATCATCTTTATTTATTTTTCCAGCTCCTTTGTTTCTCTAACAGTTATGTGTGTAGTGCTGGGGTTTGAACCCAGGGCCTTATGCGTATCAGCCAAGCACTCCAACCCTGGAGCCACTGCTCCAGCCCACCAAGAAGCTTGTTTGAGGCACAGAGTAAAACTTTATGACCTTCATGCAAAGTTTTTGGTTAAGTCTGAGTAGTTCATTTATTGAAAACTCCGTGATGGTTTTTAGGTTGCAGTGATGGTGAAGAAGTTGTTATATTGAGGTGGCTAAAGAGCACAAAACAGGTTTAATGAGCATGAAACTAGATCAGGAGAAAAAGCAGCTATAATATAAATTTAAAAACAAAGGAATGTCAATACCTAACCTGAAATCAATCTGTTTAATCTACAATGGAATGGATGTAAAAAATGAAATATAGGCTTCTCACTTAGAAAATGTAATTGTTAGTAATACACACCCCCCACCATGAATATTGTGACTTTTCCATGACACTACTAGTTCGTTACGCAACAGGCCCAGGATCATCTATGTCTGAATGCTCTGGGAGCCTTTTCCTGGCCCTGTGTGCAGAATCTCACAGGGCCGTGTAAGCATCTATGAATCATAACAACATAGACTACTCAGGGTGTGTTCATTTTTTCTTTACCCTAACAAGTTTACTCATATTTGAAATTTTCCTTAACTGAAAACTAAGGCTCTCAATTGGAGGTATGTGTGTTGGTATAGGCTTCTGTGTGGATGAGGTAGATTATCCACCTCCATGGAGCCTGGGGCAGCTAAAACACTTATCACTGAATCCTGGTGAATTGGGGCTGGGGCACCACTGGGTAAAATCGAGAGTCCTGATTGCCCAGAAGAGGCAGAAGAAGGTGGAGGGATGCAGATCACTTTGTCCAAAGCCTGCCCACCCTGTTTTCCTTTAGCTCTAAATAAAATAATAAAAATATTATGCACTGAGGTTGAAAGATTAATCCTCTGCAAACTCTACGTTCATCTCAACAGTCTGATGGGCTTGATTTTTTTGTTATTTGTTTATTGGTGCACAATAGTCTTACATAATGAAGGGATTTGTTGTTGCACATTACTACAGGAATACATTAATGACAGTGTAATGTGGACCCTGCTCCCTTGTCCCCCTTCCCCCATACATAACTAGATAACTAGACTTGCCCAGATCATGTTTTACTCCAAGTTTGCTGGGTTAATAGATACACTTCACTATCTTTTCCTCCTTCTTTCATTTTACTCTAGCTTCCTCATGTGAGAGGAAATATTTGACCTTTGATTTTCTGAGTTTTGTTAATTTCACTTAGCATAATTTTCTCCATTTCCATCCAGTTACCCACAAAGGTCATGCTTTCATTCTTTTGATAGCTGAGTAGAACTCCATTGTACACATTTATACCACAATTTTTTGATCCATTCATTCATTGATGGGCATCTGGGTTGACTGCATAATTTAGCTTTTGTGAATTGTGCTGCTATAAATATTGATTAAGTTGTGTCACTGTAATATGCTGATTTTAATTCTTCTGGGAACATACCCAGGAGTGGGATAGCTGGGTCATACAGTGGTTCCATCCTTAATTTTTTGAGGGGTCTCCATACTGCTTTCCAGAGTGGTTGTATTAGTCTGAAGTCCCACTAGCAGTGTGTAAGTGTGTCTTTCTCCTCCACAAACTCTCCATCCTCTGTTGTTGCTTGTATTCTTGATCTTTGCCATTCTGCCTGGTGTGAGGTGAAATCTTAATGTAGTAGTTTTGATTTGCATTTCCCTAATTGCTAGAGATGTTGAACATTTTTTCATATATTTATTGGCTTTTTGTATTTGTTCTGTTGAGAAGTTTCTGTTTAGTTCCACAGCCCATTTATTGATTGGGTTGAATGTGTTTTTAGTATTAAGTCTTTTGCGTTCTTTGTAAATTCTGGATATTAGACCCTGTCACAGGAGTAGCTGGCCGTGATTTTCTCCCATTCTCTCTTCATGATCATTACTAATTCCTTACTTGTGCAGCTTTTAGTTTAGTGGCATCCCTCTTATTGATTCATGGTTTTAATCTTTGCACTACAGGATTCTTGGCTAAGGAAGTCGGAGCCAGCCCCCAGATGGTATAGTGTTGATCCTGTTTTACCATGTAACAGTTGTATGGTAACTGGTTTAATTACTAATTCCTTGATCTATTTCAATTTGATTTTTGTGCAGGATGAGAGAAAAGAATCTAACTTCAATTTCTGCATAATGGCTGTCCAGTTTTTCAACACCATTTGTTGAACAGACTATCTTTCCTCCAAGATATATTTTTGTCCTCTTTGTTGAATATCATATGGTTAAATATTTAAGATTTGTCATCTTTTATTCTTTTCCATTGGTCTTCATGTCTATTTTGATACCATACCTCACTATTTTTGTTACTACAGCTCTATAGTATAATTTGTGATGCCTACTGCTTCATTTTTTCCCTAAGTATTGCTTTTCCTATTCTATGTTTCTCATTCTTCCAATGAAATTTATTTTTATATTTTTAATTAGTTATTTTTTTCTGCAGGTAGGGATTGAACCCAGGGGTGCATTTCTTCTGAGCTATAATCCAAGACTCTTTCTCAATTTTTATTTTGAGAGAGTTTTACTAAATTATCAAGGCTGACCTCAAATTTGGTATCCTCTTACCTTAACCTTCTGTGTTCCTGGGGTTTTAGGCATGCTACCACCATGCTCCACTGAAAACACACACACACACACACACACATAGGAACAGGATTTAGTGTTGCTTTTTTCACATCAGACTTTCATTTTACATACTTTTTCCTCTATATAATTATTGTTACTTCTAAGACAAATTAGGTTATCATTTCAGTAGATTATGTACCAATGTGATTTTGTTTTTTAAAGAGAGAGGGACAGTGAGAAAAAGAGAAAGAAAGAGAGAATAAATTTTATTGAGTTTTTCATGTGACTTTCAATGCTCTAACCCTTTGTTTTATATGTTGTGCTGGGGTTCGAATCTATGTCCTTCCTCATGCCAGGAAAGTGCCGTAACTGCTGAGTCACTGCTCCAGCCCTACCAATGTAATTGTCATATGTACACCCTCAACATCTTTTATTGAAAATTTAATATGTGTGGGCACTGGGGATTTAATGCAAAACCAGGTAGAAAAAACAGTAGATGATATTGAGACTTACTAGCTCCTAAAGAGTTTACAATCCAGTGGGAGAGATAAGAATCATATAAATATAAAATCATATCTATGCTGGATGAGGTAATCATGCTATGGGGTCATGACTTGTGGTACTTGGAAAGCTTCTAGTTAAGAAGGGAATTGTAGAAAGGTCTGAAGGAAATCATTTTTAGGAAAAATTATGAAAGTAGTAGAAGTATGGAAAACTAGTAGCTTGAGAAATTAAGCAGTAAGCAGGAGAAAGGAAAAAGTGGCTAGAACAGGCAAGTGAAGGTGTGAGAATAGCTGGCAAGTAAGCAGACTTTCAGGCTGTGTACAGAATGCCCACAGTAGCTTCAAAACAGAGAGAAGCCTGTGACAAGGGGTTCACTCAGTAGCACTAGTCTTTTGAAAAGTTCACTTTCCATATTTGTAAAGAACTGGTTAGCATGAATATGAAGAAACAAGTTAAGAGACCTATGCAGTAGCCCACGGGACAAAAGTTAGTAGAAGTTTCCTCTCAATATTTTATTAACTAATTTACATAACTTAGAACCATCAACATTTGGAAGTATCAACATTTTAGTTATCTTACTACCATGAATAATATGGATTCCTTATTAAACTTGTATTAAAATGGAAATCTTTATGCCAGCATTCATTAAAATAGAAAAAGAGAAAAAAATCATTTGCAAGATTACAGGGATGAAAATAGAAACAGAGGCTGCAAGAACAAAAGTTGATTGACTACAATATTACTGAGTGTGGCACGAATTTTTACTTAAATTATTCTTTCCACTTCCTGACTAAAACCTGACTTTTCTTGGAGGCTACATAATCACCATTCTAATGCTAGCATGTTAATGTACCTAATCAATTTTGAAATTCCCTTATATAACAAATTTTCAACCGGAAAATTACAAATCCTAATGCTACAATATATGCATTACATGGAAATACAGGTTGTAGTACTTAAGGATAAAAAAGGGGGACATGGTGAATGAGCATTAGTCAGGGTTCTCCAGAGGAGCAAAACAGAGAGAGAGAGAGAGAAAAAGAGAGAGAGAGGGAAAGTACATGTGTGTGTGTGGTTATACAGAATTGCCTCACTGCCTTACATAATTATGGAAGCTTGCAAATAAAAATTTTACAGAGCCCATTTCCCAATTAGAATCCAAGGTCATAAGCCATTGTAAACCAGAAAGGCTCCCTGTCCCACTGTGAAGGCTGTCAGACCGATGAGGGTTACTATGGGAATGGTCTCACTTTCTGGACTAGCCTTCAAATGGTGGGAGGGGGCCCACCCACATTTCAGAAGACATCTACTTTATTCAGTCTACCAATTTAAATGTTTATTTCATCAAAGAACAACCTCACAGAAAGATCAGAAAAAAATGTTGCATTGAATGTCTGGGAACTCCTTGACCCAGTCATTTTGGCACCTAAAATTATCGCAGATGGATTTAGGAAGGATTTAACACATGCAAGCAAGCACGCGTGGGTGCGCACACACATATTGCATAAATTTAAAATTAAATCTATTATCTCATTTTTACTTTTAATTGACACTTTTTTGTCTTGCAAAATGATAGTTCTCTGTTTTGGGGAGAAAAGTGGATGTGAATTTTAAATTTATGTTGCATACAATGCCATACACGTTCATATTTTGTGTTAAAATGAGGCTTACAACAAATCCCACCTATATGTACAATGATAAAGCACCAACAAAAATGTGGAAGACAAAAATGAATATAAATACAGTGTAGGTTTAAGAAGGCTTTTAGTGTATTTTTTTGCTTAGTAATTACTTTGCTTCTGACTTTTCATATGAACACTAAAACATAAGTGAATGGCAGGATATAAGAGGCAGGAACAGATAAAGACAAATTATATGTTCTTATAACAATTCTGGGGTTGTATTGTTCAGAAAAGATTTTTCTGTACACATCTTTTTCATATTCAACATGTGAAATACAGAATATTGTAATGTTTTATACAAATTTCAAATTTTGCACATTTTTTTGAAACCATGATTTTTGAACAGCAGATATGATTAAATTTTATGAAATCTAATTTACCAAGATTTTTATGAATTTTTTAATGTCCTATATCTATGAAACACTATTTATCCGAGGTCACAGAGGTTGTTTACAAAATGTTTCTCTAGGACATTTGTGATTTTAAATATTAAATTTATGTCTAGGGTACACTTTTATTCATTATTTATAAATAGTCATGTATGGTTTAAGATTTTTTTTATATTTAAGTCTAATTATTGCAATGCTAATTATTGAAAAGACATCTTTACAATTAAATTGCTTTTGCACTACTGTAGAAAGCCATTTGACTATATTTATGGGTCTATTTATGGACTTTATATTATTCCATTGATTTTTATGCCTATAATTTTGTCATATTTTATTGTCTTGATTATTTTTTTATTTGTGAAAATTCTTAACAGTTACTATGAATCCTTCAATTTTATTTTCCTTTTTAAAAATTTTCTTTCTAGATATTTTTCTTTCTATATAAATTTTGGAGTTTAATGTCATTTGAATAGTCATTCTAGGATTTTTTTTTAAGAGAGAGGGACAGTGAGAGAGAGACACACACAATCAATTTTATTTAATTTTTCGTGTGGCTTCCATTGCTCGGACACTTCATTGTGTCCTTTGTGCTGGGGTTCAAACCCGTGTATTCGCCTTGTAACCACTGTGCCACCGCTCCAGCCCTGATCTAGGATTTTTATTGAAAATTCATTGGTTCTATACAGAACAAGGAGAGAACTAATATCTCTGTAGCATTGGGTCTTACCATCCATGAAAACGGGATATATTTTAACTTCTTTAGTTTTCTTTTATTCTTTTTCTTTTTTCATTTTAGTTTTTTTCATTGATTCATTTAATCAGTGTTTCTTAAGGTTTAGTCTATTGAACGTGAACATATCTTGTTAAATTCATATCTATTCATCTAGCTAGCTACCATTATTATTGTTTATCTCTTTTGCTGGATTCAATCTGCTAACATTTGCTGAAAATTTTGCATTTAATTTTATGATTTTATGCCACATATTGGTTTAAGGCTTACTTTTCTTACAATTATTTATTTTTGAATGATAGTAATGCTGGCATCATAAAAATGATATATGATATATTTTCTTCTATTTTTTTGACATTTTGTATAATTGATAACTTTCTCATTAAAGATGCAGAATTTGATAATGAAGTGGTCTTGGACTGGAATTTTCTTTGTTGATAGGACTTTGCATGTAAATTCAACTTTAAAAAAATAAACATGGCTATTCTGATTATCAATAAATTTTTATAAACTTTTATAATTTATATCTTTCAAGAATTTTCCATTTATCTAGATCATCAAAATTTTCAGCTTAAAATTATTGAAATTTTTTTATTGTGGATTTCTTGACTGTGGAATCTGTAGTGACATGTACTGACATCCTCTTTTTCATTCTTCATATTGGTAACTGGCCTTCTGATCCTTTTCTTCTTTCTTTCTCATTTCTTCCTTTTTCATTTTGTGGCTTGCTGTCCATCCCTTCTCATTTTTATGTTTATAAGAAGGGGATGTATTGGATTGGCTCACAGAATCAGGAGGTGGAGGAACCAGCCTGCAGATGGAAAGAAGCTGGAAAGTTAGAACAAGGAGGACCAAAGATGCAGCCCTTGCTGGAGACTGAAATCCTGGGAACTCCCTGGAGAATCATTGGTGAGAGTCCTGGTTGTAAGAGTGAAGGAGCTGGAATCAAATCTTCTTTGGTAATGATTCCAATAGATGCACTGCTCAAGAATGAAACTTGCCTCTGTGGTTTCTTCTTTCATTGTGCATCTCTTCTTGATTAGTGAGGTTAAAGTTTCATTTCAAATTTTCACAAGAAGTAGTTTTCAGAGTTTAAATTTAATAACATACCTATTTTTTCCCTCTCTTCTAGAACACTGTAACATTCATCTTTGTAATTTCTCTTTTCTTTTTTCTTTGGCCCAGAATGCATGATCATTTTTTTTTCCTTAAGGTAAAAATAAGGTGGATTTGAGATCTCTGTCTTTTTCTAATGTAGTTATTTAAAGATATAAATTTACTTCTAAGCATTGTTTTAACTTTACATAAAGCAGTTTACATATTTTGATATTATTTTCATTTGGTTAAAAACATTTTCTAATTTTCCTGATGACCAGTTCCTTGCACCATGAGTCGTTGATAAGTCTTGATTTGGAGATGTTCCATCTATTTATTTTGTCATTGAAATCTAGTTTAAGTCAATTTTAGTAACAACATTGTATACAATTTAAATATAGTACATTTCGAATGAAATTTCAGAATAAAATCAACATATAGCTCTAAATTTAGATTGAAATTCATCATATTCGTAATTCTTCATCCTTTGTTCTATGTCTTTTGTTATTTTTGGAAAAGAAATTATTTTAATTATCTGAGTATTTTAAACAATTTGTTTTGTACCTATGGTTAGCATCTTACTTAGTTTGGTGTTATTAGAATATTACATTTATTAGTTTTTATTTATATTTAGTAGCATTCAAACATTCATTTTAGTGTTACTCTATGGCTGCTTAGGAGTATAAAATATACTTCTTTTAATTCATCACAGTCTGTCTTGAAATAATAAAATATAGCTTTATATATAGTATAGATTCTTTAATTTTGAAGTCCTCCTGTCTTACTTGCTATCATTTTAATAAATCTTCATTGTCTTGTGTTAATTATTTTTAAAAGATTAATAGCTTTTATTTTGGAACAGTTTTAGGGTCACAACAAACTTCAGATTTCCCAGGAAACTTCTGTCCTATGCATGCATTAACTGCCTGCAATTAACATACTCTGCTGAAGGGTCACATGTGCTACAACTGATGGACCTACTCTGACTTATCATTATCAATTATATTTTAAAACAATTAGAATACGAGGGACAGTTTATTTATATTTCTTACTTTTTAAGAATTTTTCAATTTTGTTTGTATGTACACTTGTTATTTAGCCATCTTGTATTTGGAAAGATATTTTCACTGGGCATACAATTATGAACTGACGTCCCAAATGCCATCAACCTTGCAACATCACAGATAAGAATTCTGCACCCCTCTTATCTTTGTTTGTTCATATGTATATGTCTTTATTCCCATAATGCCTTAAAGATTTTCAATTGCATGTAATGACACTTTTACTTTTCACTCCGGGTGGAATGGAAAGCCACTAGAGGGTTTAGAGGAGAGGTATCGATCTCTCTTTGGTATTAACAGGATTACTATGGCTACCGTGTTAGGACGGATTCAATGGGGACAATGCCAGAAACAAGAAGCCCAGGAACAAATACTCAAATAATTAAAAATTAGTTTCTTTAAAAAAGGAACCAAAGATAAATAGAACAATGGATGGAGAAGTAGGAATATGATACATTTTAATCTAAATGAAGTAATAATTATACTAGATGAAAATGGGACATATTCCTAATTGAAAACTGCCAGTATTTTAGAGTGAATAAAAAAAGCCATCACATCTTTCAAGTACCCATTATTATAAAGATCCAGGCTAGAGATGACAGGTGCTTGAAAGGCGTGATGAATTTTTAATGTGTCCATTTGGCTTGGTTATACTCCTCAGTTATTAAGTGTCCAGATGAGGTTTTAAAGGAAGTTTGCAGATACAGTTAAAATCACTAATGAGTTGTTTGAAAACATTTAGGGTAAGAGGAGCTGTGTTGTTTATATTTATCTTGTTTCAAGAGTTTTTCCTTTCCTTGTGTAGATCCAATATTGCACTCATTTCCTTGAATAGGTCCAATACTGTACTCTGGTGTCATATTATTACTTCTGCTTCAAGAATTGAAGCAAGGGAAGTTATCCTAGATAACTTGGATGGGACTGACTTAATCAGTTGGAAGACATTAAAACTTGGACTGAATATTCCTTGGGTAGGTATAAAAATTCATCTTATGGGAAAACAAATAACAGCTTTGGCCATGTGCAGGGATTTGTGCTCATGAACTTCTTTTGGAGAATGAACTATAGATTTCAGATTTGCAAAACCTCTCTCCAAATCATACAAGTTACTGGTTCGCAATCTCAGTCTCACCTCTCCCTCTGTGTACACACACACCCCTTCTTCTCTGGTGAACCCTGACTCATGCAGGCAGAGTATATACATCTAAATATAATTGGATATCTGCATATGTGTATATATATATATATATATAATCTATATATCAAGTTCAATGTAAAATTACATATTATTTAAAACATCATTTTCAATAAACATAGATCTATACCATCATGTTAATGGCTTATGTTGCCTTTTGCTAGATAAAAGCCACTATCATTTAATCATCTTGCTGTTGCTTGACTTCTCTCTTTTTTCTATAAGAATAATGGTGTTTTGAACTTCTTTCTGTACATGAAAATGTACATACAAATTTTGAACTAAATGCACTGATATCATATTCTAAACACTTAGTAAATAAGCTAAAGATAAAAATTTTAAGGTTGAAAGTAGCAGAAGATGATTATGTTATAATATATTTATTTTAAAAATGTGTGCCTTAAAAGTTCCTTGTTGTTAAAGTATGTGGTGCTTATTATGTTCCACCTCTTTAATTGCATTTTAATATGAGTTCTTATAGAGATGCATGCAAGTTATAAAATTATACTCTGGGTACTTTGGAAAATCATAAATAGAAATGCTCTGAACATTAGATGACAAAATAATGAATTTTCACTCCCAGAAGAACTTTCTAAGATTAATTCAGAGTCTATTCCTTTTTTTAAAAAATTAAATGACCCCATTTTTATCTGTTCATTCATTATTTATGCAATAATCCCCACGTGATTTAATGATTTGTTTCAGAGCAGAATGTGAAAAGTCCTTTGCAATGGAAAATATTACAAACTGAAAATAGACTAGCTGTCAGGCTTTGGAAGTATAAATGTCCTTATACTAGCACAGTGAACTCCACACCTCATCCTTAACTTACTGATATTTTAGTGGGCAGGGTCATTTTATGAATTCAAGGGTTTTTAGGGCTTGATCAAGCCATCTTCTCATATTAAAGATTTCTGCAAGTTGACATTTCAGAAAAGGACACATAATAAAGGAGGATGGGAGGGGTGGAAGGTTGCTCCTCATTCTCACAGCTGTGAGGACTGTTATTAGTGAAAGACACTCTAAGAATATATTTCGTTTCTGACAAGCAATCTTTGTCAAATGATGGCATGTCAGCATTTGGTGATGTTTTGAAAAAGACAGGTGCACTGGAGGGAAGAATTTCTAGTTTTGTAGATTGTTAAAAACAATGCATTATATTTGATTTCTAAATACGATGGATTTCATAAAACCTAAAAGCTTCTATTCTTCTCATTTCTGAGCAATATTTTTACAATTTCGGGTATGGGTATGTAGCTCATGTTAATTTAGACTAGTTCCTTCTCTACATCTATTTACTCTCACAAATGCAGTTGAAATGTTGTAAGGCCTCAATTGATTTTATGGATCTCAAAGCCACATTCAGGACTCATTTCAAATGAAATGTGTAGGTCGATAGTCTTTTAGTTGCTTAATATATGTTAAATTCTAGACCCCAATTTTATTTCCTGTTCAGCCCAGAAAATGTAATTATTATCCTAATTCTAAAGTAGAACAATCAAGGGTACGATAATAAAGGGAATTCTCACCTTGCCATTTACTAGTTATTTAACTCAGAGCAATGTATGTGTTTGTGTGTGTGTGTGTGTGTGTGTGTGTGTGTGAGCTCATGCACGTGCGCATGTGTCTACACATAGCTATAAAGTTTGTCATTTTATGATGGAGATACTGATAGCATGCATCTCCCAGGTTGTGGCATAGATTTATGGAGTCAATGTGAAGCACATAGAATAATGTCTGGCACATAAGAAAGTCAGTATAAAAGTGGACCTTTAGGTATCATATGCCATTTGGAGAACATATGCAGAATTTAATCTAATGATGACACTGCAGGCATTCATCACTGAAACCAATTTAATGAATCAATAGTAACAAACACTATATAATTAGTCCTGTAGGCATATGTTCTTCAGTTCAAAAGTGCAGTTGGTATAAAAGATAATTGTTTTAAAAGAAAACTTATTTCAATATCAGGTTACAGTGCCAGCTCTATCACCAGATGGATATGTGACCTCAGGCAAGTCACTTAGATTTATAAAGTCAGACATTTCAAACTGGTATTTGAAGCTACTGAATTTGAAGTAATTATAATTAGAGAAATTAAAATCAGAAATCACATTGCTAATTGGTAGAAAAATCTGAACTCTCTGAGCAGTGTTATTGAATTACACTACATTAATACAGTCAACAAATATTTATTAGCAACCACTCTTTGCCAGTCCATCAATGCCAACATCTATAAAATGAATTTGGATGGATACATTATGAAATGAAACTTTGAACTCTGAAATCGTCTATGTGTGAAACAAATCTCATAGTTGATTCAATATATTCTTCAAAATTTTGAATTAAAATTTGAGACAGTTTTCTTGAAGAACTGAGGATTCAGAATCCCTGATGTCTATCACTATGTAGGGGAATAATCTAATTACCCTGAGCTCCAGGGTTTTCATCTGAAGAGATGGGATCAACATCCCATTCCAGGCGATGATACATAAGAGGGACAATGTGACATGGCACCACAAATTCCAGCATCTCACTGTCCCCAGAGAGGGAAGCTGGTATGCTGAGAGAAATGTGAACACTAGACTAGGTTGAAACACATGTCACCACACAGCTAGAACTTTATGAGGTAGGAACCAAAAGTTTCTTTCTGTGACCACCATTGTGATATGGGTGCTTTAACTTCTTTAAAATCACAAAATGACAGTCTGGGGGGAATCCAATCACCCAGTTTTGGGGTGATAAAGTTGACACAAGCCTTCACAGCTAGCTACAGCAGAGTAGAAGACACATCTTAGTTCTCCTGAACTTTAAAAATTTTCTGATTTTATGTGAATGAGTCAGTGAACAGTTATTGAGTATCATCTCCCTATGCCCGTTAGCTTTAACACAGATTGCATTGAAATAATCTCAGTATTGTTCTGTATTATTGAGGTGATGCTATTAGAGATCTCCAGACTTAATATTAATGTCTTTCTGGAGAATGGGTATCATTAGAACTATGAAATTTCCACACTAATCTCTAGTAGTATTTCTGGATTTGGTATAGTTTAGTCATTTTTTATTGGCTACAAATTTAAAAGATATAACTTTTCATCTTTTTACTTTTCACTTTTTCATTTCCCAAAGTTTTAGGGAACTTTCCTATAGGAAATAGATGGTGATGCTAAAATAGATTATAACTATCTATTCTTATAAATGTAATTTCTGATTTTAGTATTTAGTCCAATGATAAATTTCTGTCAACCTTTTCCTTGTTGTGACCAAAAAGAAAGAACAAAAACAATTAGAGAAGGAAAAGTTTATTTGGAGGCCTATGGTTTCAGAGGTCTCAGTCCATAGATGGCTGGGTTCATTTCTGTCCCTGAGGTGCATGAGGCAGAATATTATGATCAAAGAGTATGGCAGAGGAAAGCAGCCAAGCACATCATTCCAGGAAGGAGAAAGAGACAGAGACAGAGAGAGAGAGAGAGAGAGAGAGAGAGAGAAAGAGAAGCACTCCCCACACCATGGACAAAACATAAAATATGGTATCTATTCATGAATTTGTACAACCTCAGAAGTTATATGAGTTCTACATTTAGTCAATGGAGTCCTTCACAAGAACGATTTAGTAATGTCTAGACCTAGAGCTACACCCATAGTGTATGGAATCATATATATGTGTGTGATCATAGAGTATGCAGACTTTAATGTCTGATCTTTTACAATTTCACACCACACTTTTGAAGTTCAACCTTATTTTGAAGTGTGTTAGTAATTAATTTTTATTTCGGAATAGAATTTCATTATACAGCTATTTTGTTCTATTGTTAGTTTGCTTTTGTATATTGGGGTTTGATTTCTAGCACTTATGAACATAGCTCTTTCAACCATTATTTTACACGTCATTTTGGAGGCAGTATTTTATTTTCTTAGACAAATACCTAGGAATAAGATTGCTGAGTGGTGAGGAAATTGCCAATTTTCAGGAAATTACCAATAGTTCTTGCCTGTGTTTGAGGCTTGGTGCCCTACTTAGTCTACAGAGTTCTGACTGTTCCATATGCTCACTGACATTGGCAATCACTTCTTTTTGGTTTTGATCATTCTAGTGAATGTATGGTGGGACATCATGGGTTTTAAATAAGCTTATTTTGTATCATATTATCACACCATATGCCACAAACAGGTACAATTAAAATAATGATCAATTAAGAAATTAATTTTCCATATTGATTCACATTATTGAGCACTTTTCAAGTGTTTATTGCTCATGCACATACTTTCTTTGGGTAATTATTCATTAAATATTTTGCTTATTTTCAAGTTTGTCTGTCTTCTTCCTGGTTGTTTTATGTGATTTTATGAGTTCTGAATATGGATCCTCTGTAGACCTATGAACTGTTACTCTTTTTCCCAGTCTATGGCATATTTTTTAAAAAGGCAACTCAAGATAAGCAAATTTTTAAAGATTCGATGAAGCCCTATAAATTATTATTTTTTCATGATTAGTACTTTAATTATTCTATCTAAGAAATATTTATTTTCCCTAAGGCAAAAAATAAATGGTCCTATACTGTGCTTTTTAGGTTTTAGATATACTATATTCCCACTTCCCTTTTTTTTTTTTTTTAAGAAAGGAACAGTGAGAAAGAGAGAGAGAGAAAGACAGAATCAATCTTATTTAGTTTTTCACCTGGCCTTTGTTGCTCCAAGACTTCATTGTGAATGAAGTGCTGGGGTTTGAACTTGGGTCCTCACGCAGGCCAGGCAACCACTGCAACCTCTGAGCCACCGCTCCAGCCCCCTGTGTTCCCACTTTTTATGTTTAAATCTAAGAACTGTCTCAAAGTAATTTTTGTATATGAACTGAGGTAGGGACAGAGGTTACCTTTTATTTTCCCTCTATAAAAACGTTTTATGTCTTGGTGCTACTTATTTGTTTTTCTTTTCCTAATTTCCTAAGGTAAAACTTTAGATAACGGATTAACCCCTTTATTCTTACTGTGAAACTTCAGTTGTAACTCCAAATGTCTCGTGTTGTCTTTCAATTGTTAGTCTTTTAAAATATTTACATTTTTCAATTTGCTTTTTCTTTGACTAATGGGTTCTTTTCAAGTGTTTTTTTCTTAACTTCTGCTATATATTTTAGTGTCTCTAATTTCTAACAGTTTGTCTATGAACATGTTCCATATAATTTCAGTCTTCTGTAATGTATTGAGATATATGTTAAAGTCTGTCATATAACCTATCTTAGAGAAAAATTCTGTGTCATAGAAAATGAATATTCTGTAATTGCTGGATGTCAATTAGGTAAAGTTAGTTTAGTGTGTGTGTGTGTTTGTGTGTGTGTGTGTGTGTGTGTGTGTGCGCGCGCGTTGATGATGAGGATTGAACCCAGAGATCTTACTGATGATTTACATCCCCAGTTCATTTTTTTTTTTTCCTTCTTTTGCAACAGAGTCTCACTGAGTTGCTAAGGCTGGCTTCAAACTTATAATCCTCTTGCCTCAGCCTCCCAAGTCACTGGGATTGGAGGTGTATGCCACTGTACCCAGCAGTTTATTACACTTTTAAAATACTATTCTTAAATATTTGCTTTTGCTCCATCTCTCCTTGATTTGTTCTATGAACCACTGAGAGGTACGTAAAGTCTTCATGGATGGTTATTTGTGCCTTAAATTCTATCCAATTTTTCTTAATGCACTTGAAACTCTGTTCTGAGATCCATAAACATGTACAAGTGCATCTTTCTGATGACTTGATGTTTTTGTCATTATGAAACGTCTTTCTTTATCTCTTTGCTTTGAAGTCTACCTTCATATAGCCACATCGGCTTTCCGTTGTTGATGTTTGTGTGTTTTATCATTTAATGCTCTTTTATTTTCAGCTTGGTAATGTCCTTAAAGGGTTTCTTGTAAACAACTTATAATTGGATCTTCCTTTTTTTAAAAAAATTTCACTGTGACAGTCTCTTCCTTTTTATTGAAGTGTTTAGTCCATTTATGGAACAATTTGATACCCCTAAGTTTACTGCAGCTATTTCACAATTCGACTAAGACTGAAATAAGTGCATTTATTCAGGGCAAAAGGGGTCTGCTAAAGACAGGCTAGCCACTGTGGTAGGTATACAGAGAGGCAGTGATTCCATTCTGCCTTTTTTCAGGCAGATCCAGAAGGGCAGCTGTAGCTCATTGTCCAGGTGCTAACCAATAACTTCTGCTCTTGTTCAAAGCCATGACAGTAACCAAGATGATGGTAAAGCCACCATCATCTCAGTGACTCATGCCTAGGTGTTGAGAATAGACCCTGTGGCTGTGGTGAAACTTGTGTAGGACATGGTGATGAAGTATTAGATTGTCACCCAAGAACTTAGTTACACCTCTGTTAAAAGTTAACACATATGAAAAAGAATATGGCTTCATGATGGGGCTATCAATTTCTGTTTTCCCAACAATTGCAATGAAGATCCAAGTAGAATAAAATCATTGCTATATTTTTTGAAATTCAGTGTAAACTTTAATATCCTGTCAATGTTAATGACATTTGAAATGCCCTGTCAAAACAATTGCAGTTATGTTATATGTATAATACATTCAATGAGCTCCCTAAACTTGCATTTTCCATTAAGTTTATACTCTTTTTTCCTATGGATGAACTTAAAAGTAATTTCATTTCTTAATTAAGATTCTATGCATGAATATCTTGAATAATTTAAGACAATTGTTCATTTAAATTGCTTCTAATTACACCCTCCTGGCATAGTTACTGTATTATTCCTATACTTAGGAAAAATATGCTGTACTATTTGGACTTCAAAATATTTCTGACATTTTAATGAACATACCACTTAGTTATATTTTACAGAGTTTTTCAGTGAGCCACAAAGGATTAAAAAATGTCATTCAAGGGTTGCAGATAATTAAACTGACTGGATATAAGAAGCTTCATATGGAAGTGAAAATTATGTATGAATTTTGTTCAGCTGGATATGTGTTTTACTAAATAGCTTTAGACTTGTTACTTTTAAATGCAAGATGAAGGGAATCAAGGGGATATCTTTTTCTCACCTCAATTTGTTTCATTTGCATAAGCTAGTTTATCTTTCAGCATTCCTTTTGATATTTCATTGTTGCCATGAATAAATTAAGGATTATTAAAATAAATAAATGTGTACTTCTAAAGGCTGTTTAAATACATTCATCTTAATGCGCTAGCTGGGAATTGGTACAAATTTGCTGTAAAAAAAGCACAGATCAGTTTTTCAGTCAAGTTGTAATAGAAATAAATTTTAGATAAATATGAATTTCATATAAGACAATGTATGAATTTTATTAGCTCCCAAATAATAATTCTGCTTGCTTATAAACATAGTTGACCTTTCTCCACAGTATTGTAGTCTTCTAAATACTTCTGATATAATTATATTAATGTCTTCCTATATCTATAAATTTGATTATTGTTCTATTTCCATGGACCATTAATTTTTTCTATTCTAGTAAGATCCCTGTAGTCAAGTGCCTGAGGGATCTCTGCTTGTTATTCTCTGTTTCAGTCATGTGTATTGTATCAATTATTATTAAAGATTTGAATAATGACACATACTCGAAGTGGTTGGAAGTTTGTGATAAATGTCTTTGGAGGATTCTGAGCTTTCAATGTGGCTGAGAACACCCGTGAGTACATCTCTTATGAGAAATTCTCAAAACTATAAATTACAGATTATCTATTTTTCAAAAGTCATGAAAAGTTAGTGAGTACCATTCTTCAAATTAAAAAAGACAATTTCCCTACTCTATTAAGTGACAGTTTCCTAAAAATTTGATTATTTCTAGTAAGTGAATTGATCAAATATTTAAGTTGTATTGGCTATTTTTGTTTTGAAAATATGTTAACACAAAAGAGTTCACATTGTGTGGATTACTAACCATGATAACGCATGACTTTATTAAAAGTATGCTATCATTTCCTAAAACTATACCTAAAATAAGAATCTAGGCTAAAGTATTTTTCCAAATTTCTAAGGCTTTCTCTATTTGAAGAAAATAAAATTCTGCAAATTTGTAAAACTTTGTTAAAGTTATTGCTTAAAATTAAAAAATAGCAGTTTCACACAAGGGACATACATATGTATATATTTTAAAGTCAGATTTAAAACATGTTTAAAAAGAATCATATAGGACTGGAGCAGTGGCTCAGTGGTTATGGTGATTGGCTGGCATTCCCAAGGATGTAGGTTCAAACCCCAACACCATATACCCAGTGAAGTGTCAGGGTAGCAAAAGCCACATGAAAACCTAAATAAAATAAATTATATCTTTCTCTCTCTCTCTCTCACTGTCCCTCTCTTTTACAAAAAATATTTACTATTCCACATAAATTAGGTATTTTCATTCTTAAAATCAATTATTAAGCATTATCTTTTAAAATTCTAAGTAGTAATATTTATTTTTTATTTGGGAGTTATGTTGTTGCACAATGATAAATGCATGATATGCCCTTGATCCTAATCCAGAATCACCCCCATATTCACCCATCACCCAGTCCCTTAACTCTTCTATATTATGCATTATCTTAGATTGTACAAATTTTCAAGTTGGGCTAGTGGGATAGTTTCTTCTGAATTTTGAATTTCTTTCATGGAAAATTTCAAAGAAATCACAATTGATTTCAAATAATTAAGCTCTTGATTTGAATATTATTACACTCAAACACTGGATGAAAAAGGTTCTTCCTGTGTTTGTCACAATACTCTAGAGTATGCAGCAGTTCAGTACCACAGAATCCACTAGAATCACAACGAAAATTTCATTGTCTCTTATACTACAGGTCCCTTATGTGCCACTACAACCCAGCTTGGCTGACTGAGGCTCCACCCCAAACAGCTACACTGTCTGCTCCCAGTGGCCTCCTTTTCCACTACAACCTAGAAGAGGAGCTTCTGGGGGTGGGGTGGGGTGGGGTTAGCCCTTGGAAATTCTACTGCCTCAGGCTAGGATTGACATGTGTCACTTTTGCTGATGTTCTGTGAACCAGAAATAGTGACAGGGGCACACTTAACTGAAAGGGTGCTGAGACATGTGTGCTTAGGGAATTGAAATACTTGGTAATAAGCAGTGACCCTACCACATGAGTATCTGCCTTATTGACACTCTGGCTGTCACAATATATGGACAAAAACTGAAGTCCCTCCAGGAAAAGCCATATATTATAAAGTCAAAACTGAAATGTTGGAAATGATTTTTCTAATACGGAAGTCCTAACTTTTTCATTTTTTGTTTAACCTGAAAAATTAAGAAAATACAAAAAAAAAAATGAAGAAGAAAGAAAGAAAGAAAAAACTTAAGAACACCCAATAGAACACGAAACTTATTTCTAAAGAAAAGACACGGGCCTGGAGTGGTGGCTCAATGGTGCTTGGCTGGCATGTGCAAGGACATGAGTTCAAACCCCAGCACCACCTACACAACTAAGTGTCCGAGCAATTAAAGCCACACGAAAAACTAAGTAAAATCGATTCTTTCTCTCTCTCATACACATACACTGTCCTTATCTCTTAAAAAGAAAAATAAAAAGACACATTACTTTGTCATTTTGGTTTCTAATAGGGTGGATGCTCTTGGCTAAAGTTTGCTCCTTAAACTTTTTTTTCTTCTGCATGAAAACAATGTGACCTGAACCAAGTACAAATCTGCATTTGAAGTAAAAGAAGCTTGCAATTAGAATTTACACAGATGTGTGAAAAATAGCAAGAAGGACAAGTTAGGTACATATAAATGATAAGCAGAGGGGAGAGAATCACTTGGGAGGCTGGTATTCGTCTCATGTCTCATGTGTATTTACTTCCTATGGCTTAAGATTATTGGGGTTTAAGATTATTAGCGGTGGCTCAGTGGTTCTGGCGCTTGCCTGGCAAGCACAGGGACCCCAGTTCAAACCCCAGCACCATGTACACAACTAAGGCCATGTGAAAAACTAAATAAAGTTGTTTCTCTCTTTAAAAAAAAAAAAGATTAAGGAAACTTGGGGCTGGTGCGGTTACAGCACTTGCCTGGCATGCACAAATACATGGGTTCAAACCCTAGCACCACGTACACAACTAAGTAACTAAGTGTCAGAGCAGCAAAAGCCATGTGAAAAACTAAATAAAGTTGATTCTCTCTCTCACTCTCTCTCACTATCCTTCTCGCTTTAAAAAAAAACTGATAAGTTAAAAAAAAAAAGATTAAAGAAACTTTTTCTTTCACACTTCTGAAGGTAAAAAGTCCAAAGTCAGTATCGCTGGGACAAAATCAAGGTGTTGGTAGACCTGAGCTTCCCCTGAAGATCCTACATGAGAGTCATGATCCCACATTCTCCAGTCCCTAGCAGCTGTTGGCTTTTGACAGCAGAGCACAGAATTCTGGCTTTGAACTCCAACACTTTTCAAAACTCTGTGCTGTGTGTCTGCATTGCATTCTCTTGCTCTTCTAAGGATACTTGTGACAGCATTGGAGGGCCGCCTAGATATGCAGGATAATCCGCCCCTCTGAAAGTATCTAATTTAATCAATCTAATATGCCTCTTTTTGACTCAGGTAACAGTCACAGACTCTAGGCAGTGGGACCTGATATATTTGGGATGGGAGCCATTATGTGAAATCTTCGTGCCTTGTGTAAGGTCATCTGTCCAAAACAAAGGTATTCAAAGAGGAAACCTCATTAAAGGGAAGAATATAGGAAAGATACAAGCAGATCTGGCTTTTTGCACAGAAAACTTGACAGTTTTCCTTGTGGCATCATTTAAGGGGTCTTGAGGAGCGTATGCAACTAGAGTATCCATTCTTTCCCAAACTTTTTACTTTCCGTTAAAGTCATTCCAGGCAGACAGGGAGTAAAACAAGGGTACTCTTCAAAAGAAATTAGGCACTGAAAATAATTGATCAAGTTGGAGACAGTATTGCCTGACTCACTATTTTGGTCATGACAATTTCTTAGATGTCATCTTGGCTCCAGACAAAAGGAAATATAGAAGAATGCAAGTCAGGACTGAGCTGAAATATCAAGGGTTTTCAGTAAAAAAAAAAAAGAAATTAAAAGGACACATTTACTATTATTAAAAATTAAGCAAACAATCCTTTCACCAAATCTACAAAGTGATATTTTATTTATGCTCATATTTAATAAAGAATCGCAAGGCCTGACCTTCTTACTGTATACATTTATGCTTCATGTAGTCTCCTGAGAATCCTCTCGCAGTCTTATTGCTGCAATTACCATCTGTACACACTGAGTTTTGATATTTTACTTCCAGCTGCATTACCACCGAATAGTTAAGCACCACAAATCTCATTGACTACTGGTTGTACCAGTAGCATTTATTCCAAAGCCACCTCAACATGAAAGTTTCTTGTCAAACAGCACCATGCCCTATCTTGCCACTTCAATAGCAATGCTGACTCTTTTAGTTCAGGCTTTACGAGTAAGCAACCTTGATTACTTTCTGTCACTTACCACCTCTCTTTGTTGGGAAAGTGAAGGACAGTAAGTAATTCAGAAAGAAAAAAAATTTCCATCCAGTTGAACCATAGCAGACTGTGGCTCATTCTCTCTCTTCTAATTCCAATTACAGCACATGCTTCTTCTCTGACCACTTTCCAAACTGTTGACACTAACACTTTCAACTCCTCTGAATAGCCTCTATTGAAAAAAAGCAGTTCAAATTATCACCTTCATACCAATATAATGAGTGAGTTGTCTTTTGAAAATCTGGGGCCATTTTTAAATTGGATTCTTTATTTTCTTATTGTTGAGTTCTAATAGTTCTTTGTGTATTTTGTAGAACAATCCTTTATGAGAGACATCTTTTGCAAATATTTTCTGCCAATCTGTGACATCTCTTATTATTCTCTTGAAAATATCTTCTGCAGAGAAGAAATTTAATTTTAATGAAAACTAGCTCATCAAATCTTTCTTTCTTCGTTCATACCTTTGATGCTTTATCAAAAAAGTCATTACTTAACTGTAGGTCATCTATGTTACTTCCTATGTTATTTTCTTGGGTTTTACCATTTTTAATTTTAGATTTAGGTCTGTGATCCATTTTGCTTTAATTTTTGTAATATGGGGTTGGAGGGGTGGTTCCGCGGTTTTGGAACTTGCCTGGCAAGAACGAGGACCCTGGTTCAAACTCCAGCACCGTGTACACAGCTAAGTGTTGGAGCAACGAAGGCCATGTGAAAAAGAAAATGCAGTTGTTTCTCTGTTTCTCTGTCTCTCTCACTGTCCCTCTCTCTTTATTTAAAAAAAACTTTTGTAATATGTGTAAGGCTTGTGTCCACATTCAGCTTTTTGGATGTGGGCATATAGTTGTTCCAGCAATATTTGTTGAAAGGACTTTTATTTTCTATTTTGTTGTCTTTGCTCCTTTGTGAAAGATCAATAGACAAAATGTATATCCATGCAGGTCTATTTCTGGGCTCTCTCTTCTAGATAAACAGATGGTGAATAACAATACAAAAATAGTCTACATCATCTGTCATCAGAGAAATGCAAATAAAACAATGAGATCTACTAGACATCTATTAGAATGAATGAAAATCAAGGAAACTGACCTCAAATACTGACTAGGATATGGAACAATGAGAACACTCCTTTGATGGTGGAAATGCAGAGTGGTAGAAGAATAACTTTGGAACACAGTTTGTCATTTTTTTCCCAAAATTAAATGTGTTCTTACCATATGATACACCAATTGCATTCCTTGATATTTATCCAAAGGACTGGAAAACTAATGTTCATAGAAAAAACCTGCCCAGGGATATTAATAGAAGCTTCCTTTGTATTTACTACATAAGGAAACAGCCAAGATGTCCTTCAGAAGGTGAGTGGATAAACAAACTGTGGCAGATTCAGACAATAGGACAGTATTTAGTACTAAAATTTAAAAAGATCTGTCAAGCCACAAAAATACAGGGAGGAAACTCAATTGCATCATTGCATTTTACTAAGTGAAAGAAGTCAGTCTACACATAATGTTACACACTGTATAAGTCATATATATGTCAAATTACATATACACGCATACATGTACACAGACACACACGCACACACTCACACAGTGGAACAGTGGGGACAGTTAAAAAGATCTGTGGTTTGTAAGAAGTTTGGTTGAAGGAGACAAGAATAGGCACAGGAGAAAGGAATTTCAGGGGAGTGAAAGTATTCTATATGACACTATTCTAGTAAAGACGTGTTATCCAGCATTGCCCAAATCCATAGAAATCACAACACCATGAAGGAATCCTAATGTAAAAAAAATGTGTTCACATATATTCTTCAGTTTTAACAAATGTATCATGAATAGAAATGTTGATAATGGAGACGGCCATAAATGGGTGTGGCCTAGGGGGTTATCCTGACCCCACTGTGGATGAAAAATAGGCCAGACTTCTGGCTTACATTTCCTTGTAAACATTGTGAATTGGTTTTGCCACTAAAGGTTTTCTGCTATGCAAGCAAATTTTGCAACTCCCCCGAGGTGTAAGGGCATATCTCCTATGTCAGGAAATCTAGTCCTGAATTTCAGTATTGATTTGTGCTCTTGATATCCTTTGACCAAACAGAAGCTATTCCTTTGCATCCTCTCTATCCCTTGCAGGTTTGGACTCTTGGTGGAGCCCAATCTAATAGACATACAATATATACTGTGCCAGTTTAATGAACTGATTTATTGGATAAATATACTAGGCATGTAACTTTAAGCTTTTTGACAAATTGGACGTTTGTAGAAATAAAATTAGAATAAAATAAATACTCAGGACTCCTCTTGAATCTTTGTATTGGGGAGGTAGGTTTTTTCCCACTGTTTTATTTCTTATGCTTGCTTCACTTGTATTGCAAATTATCTTGTTCCATAAAATGGAACAAGGAGCTCTTATGTTACAATAACTCAAAAGTTGAAACCTCCAGGAGGAAATGCTTTGCTCTTTTGGGTTTCAATTCTGAAAGTCCCAAGTAATGCTCCAATGAGGCCACTTGGGTCAAGTACCCACCTGTGGCTGCCCATCATTGGCTGCAGGAAAAAGTCAGTTCCTAGGAAAAACATGGTTACTGGTAGCTCCTCCTTTCTAAAAGGTCATTCCTAAGGGTGAGGGGTTTTTACAGAAAGTTACTGCAATTTCTTTTAAAAGGTTGATCACTTCAGATGCTTTTCTGCCACTGGTGCTTTGCAAAGTAGCTAACCTCGTTTCCACTTGGAAAATGCTTTGGTCTACACTGGACTTTGTGCTGTCTGTGTCTGGAATGCTCATGTTCATTCTTCCATGAAGTCCCTTTAACATGGACAGGTTTGGCCCATCCTCTTATGTCTGAGCTTAACTGCTCTATTTTTCTAGAAGTCTTCCCAGCCATCCACCCACAGCCATGCCCCATACTTCCCAACTTGTCCCACAACCAA
>PVKS010031031.1:0-23806 GCA_004027875.1 Aplodontia rufa
ACCAAGACATTTCTCATGAAGCAGCTTTAAGACCAACTCAAATGCTCATATGGCAGAATTGATTCTTCAGGGTTGTACTACATAAGGCACAGGAAAAGCAGACCTTAACAGGAATATTTTAAAGTCAAATTCTCATATACACCATTCAAAGATTATCTATGAAATAAATTAAAACTCATTAAATGTGTTAAACACTAAAATTATTCTAATTTTAATTTAATCATTGGTGATTCAGAAGCCATATTAGGATCAGATTGTCCAGGTTGGCATTAGAAACATCAGTGATTATATTGAGACTGTATGACAGTGCTGGTTAAAAATATCTATTAGTAAATTTGCTGTTTGAAATAGCACCAAGACTTTTGCTTCTGGCCATAAGGAACTGGCTTATAGCACATCAAGTTTTTCAACAAGAACAAGTAGAAAAGATGGATTTTTAAAAAACAAGTCTACTTGAAGTTAATAAGATCACCAGGAGTTGGGGTTAAAGGCCAGGGAGAAAAGGCAGTTTTAGGTGAATTCAACATGGTACATTTTCCCACTTGAGGAATTTGTTGATTCATAAGTGGAATTGGTAGAAAGAAGGAAAAGATAAGTGGTGCTTTCAGCAATATTACACAACCAAGAAGTTAAAAATTGGTGTTCAAGTCTACAGGTTGGAGGAGGCCTGGAGAATACCAAGACTTTCATTGACCCTGAAAGAATATGACCCATGAGTATGGCCAACTTGGAACTAGATGAGACCCTATGAAGGATAAACCCAGCCTTTAATTGGCTTAGTCCATGATTAGACTGAGGTGATGTTTCCTCTCTCACTGCCTACCAGAAGTTAAAGAAAATCCTTTCCAGATGTACATATCATCTACAATTTCAATATCAACATCAAGTAAATGCAATGAAAACTACACCTAGGTGTGTGATAATAAGCTTGCCAAAACCAAAACTAGAGAAAATCCTAAAAACAGCTAAAGTTTAAAAAGACTCATTGCCTTGATGAGTGCAACGATACGACTTTTAATTGGAAAAAATGAAATCTAAGAAACAATGGAAAAAAGTAAAATTTGACTCCTCCAATGTACCATATATAAAAATCACTTCTAGGTGGATTACAATTCTAAATATCAGTGGGAAAATATTTCTTAAACAGAATATAAATGTACCAACCATAAAGAAAACAATTGATTAATTGTGTTAATTAAACATAAGAATTTTTTTCCATCAAAAGAGTGAAAGGCAACAAAATAGATAAAGATATTTGCAATTAATGTGGATTAAAAGAACACATAACCAGAAATCATAAAGAATTATTTCAAATCTACAGTAGAGGCTGGGGATGTGACTCAGTGATAGAATGCTGGCCTGGCATGCATGAGGCCCTGGGTTTGATTCTGGGCATCACAAAAAATAAAAATTAAAAATAAATAAATAAATAAAATAACTCCAAAGATCATTGGATAAATGACTTGATTGTCAACTCATAATAGTGGCTATTCAATGGCCAATCCTAATGTGAAAAGAGCCTCTGCCTCATTAATCATCATGAGGGAAATACAGAATCAAGACTCAATAATATATCAAACTACCAACATCAGGATATCTTAAATGAAAAAGAACGGCAATACCAACTGCTGAAAAAATACAAGGCAATGGAAAACTTTACCCAGATGGTGGAATGCAAACTATTTAGTAGTGTGGAAGACAGCAGGTAAGGTGTCCTGCCTGTATCTTTTCAGCATTTACTACTCCCAATTCAGTAGAAAACACCCACAGTTCTTTAAGGATTTTCTTTATGTCACAGAACTTGCTTAGCCTGTACATAGGGCAGACCTTAAGATCTAGAGAGTTAATATCACCTAGAATATTGCCTCAATCAATGACTGATGAACAATAATTGGAAAGTACCCCAATTCCTCACTCAGTTGGGAAAATTCTGAACTATGTCCTGTCCTTCCTCCCAGTGTTTCCTAGTGGGATTGAGTATGAATTGTTGCAACAGGAATTTGCCCAATAATCAGAGTGGTTTCAGAATCACTTCTGCTAGGAGTTCAAGGAGTGTCATTGGTCCTGGACCAATTTTTGATGCTAGATTTTTTTACTTAATATTCCTGTACTGTAAAGATAGTCTTGGTCCAGGCCTCATACCCGCATGGAGTTCAACCTAGGACTTTAAATTTTTCATAAACAGTGTGTTCCTCTCCTGAACAAACAGCAAGCTTTTTCCCCACTGAGGTGGTGGGCAAAGTTTTTTAGATCTCAGATCTTTACAAGGCTATCTAACTCAGCCGATAACTCACTGTTTAAGGGTCTCCTTTCATTTCCTTGTCTCCATTCCCTTTATAAGGTTTTATACAGGAATTCACCTCCAGTTTCACATGGCCCTTCTTGCATCTTTGGGTCCAGCCTTTAGAGACCATATCGGACCTTGAACTCACTGGGGTAGAGTTATCACCTCCTGATCACTGCTTTGACTTTGATGTCTCCGTTTTTTTATCACATGGAGATTTTCCTTGCTTTATTGAGCTGAGCTGTTCTAGTAGACGCTGCTTCTTAGCACTAGCTCTACATGCTGAAGGCTTCCTATTAACCCTCACTTCTGGGTTTCTGCCTGAGAGTTTATATTGGCTGTGAGGCACACTCAGCCTTCAGGCAAGCTTGGAATGCCAAAGAATGCATGTTCTCCTCCCCACTTCCACCCAAGGCATCTCTCAATAACAAAGAGAATCTGGTAAAGAAATACTTTAGATTCATCACCCTCACTAGGAATAACTCAAGACATGTTCCTTTAAGCTCCAGTTGCTAACAGTGGTAACTCAGCCGATAACCCACTGTTTAAGGGTCTCCTTTCATTTCCTTGTCTTCATTCCCATTGCCAGAGTGCTTCCTGGGGTCACTGTCAAAATAATCTATTGGCACTGAGATCCTTGTCTCAGGAGCTGCTTCTGAGGTGTAGGTAGAATCAACCAAAGCAATTGTTTGTATAACCTGTGACCTAGAAATTTCTCCCCCAAATATACATACAATGAAAATGCATACAAATGTATGCTATATAACATATTACAAATATTGATAGAAGTATATTTATAATGCTCCATGCTGGAAATAACCCATATTTCCATCAATCATAAAATGGTAAGTAGGTGATACTATATTCATATAATAGAGTACTAATATCAAATGAATGAACTGTCACTAAGCATAACAGCAGGATGAATCTTGCAAACATACTGTTAACTGAAAGAAGTCAGATTCAAAGATATATGCCCTGTTTAATTCATTAGATTATATAACATTGTATCATTATTAGGGAGAATAAAATGCAGCACCGTATTAAATATATATAATAAGTGAAAATGAAATATCTAGAATTATTACCTGAAAGAAACAAGAAATAATTTGGATTTTCTTCCCCTTAAATATAATCTAACTTGTTCGGTATCATGTTTGTGAGTACATTTATTATTTTATAATCTGAGCCTGAAAAATCCACAGTATTCTCCATATTTGTTGACATGCTTTATAAGGTTACTATATTAGTGGCCTTTTCTCCTTGTTATCTGATTAACTACAAGTATACAATGACTTCCATGCTATGTATGTGACTCTCGTTTAAATTGGTGCAATTAAAAATAATGAAGCATAGATTTTTCAAGTTTAACAAGCAAAAATTAATAAATGGATGGTTCACATTTTAGGCCATCAACATATCAAAAAGCAACCAGCGCAACTGCAGGTAACTTTTAGTTGAGATAATTGGTTTGCTACTCTAAATTGAACCCTTTGGGGTCAACAATTTCTTCAGTAACCATATTAGCATATTTTAATACCTGTTGAATCTAGAGACTCACTAATATGCTTAGTAAATGGAATTGCTATTTACAGTTACTAGCATATTCAATCTTCGTCACAGCTACAAGACTCTTAAAGCATTATTAAAATCCCTTTGCAGTAACATAGTCTGTGATCCTTCTACCATAAAGCAAGCAAAAAATAATACTCTCTTTCAGAGGGAACCTTTTCCCTTCAGGTGTGTATGGTTTAGATGAGAGGTCCCCCCAAAAGCACATGTGGCAATGTGGGAATGTTCAGAGTTGAAGTAATGAGATGATGAAAGCTATAACCTAATTCGTGGATTAATCAATTTGATGAATCAATAATTTGAACTGATGATGGGGTAGTAACTGTAAGAAGGTGGGGCATGACTGCAATAAGTAAGTCACTGGCGCATGACCTTAAGGATTAAATTTTGTCCCTGCCTCCTCACTGTGTCTCTGCTTCCTGGATGTCATGAGTTAAGCAGCTGTCGCATCCTTCCACCACGATGTTCCAGCTCACTCAGGCCCAGAGGAATAGAGTTGGATGGTGATGAACAGAACTCTGAAGCCATGAGGACAAAACAAACTTCTTTTTCTTAAACTTGTTCTTATAGAGTAGTCTGTTCGCAGTGACAAAAATGCTGAATAACACAAGGAATGTGCTCCTATCTGGGCTACCCAGGATGTAGCGCAGAGTGGCCTCTGCAACCACACTGCATAGAGTTGAATCCTGGGTCCATTACTGAGTAGTCAGGTAATCTTGGGCTAGTAAATTAACCTCTCTGTACCTCTGTTACCTCATTTTTAAAATTAGAATAATAATAGCATGGGTTGTTGTCAGGTTTAATTAAATATAGTTCTCTTTGAACTGTGTCTGGAACAGTTAGGTACTTTCATGTGTTCAGGTTATTTATTGAGCACTTACTGTGTGCCAAAGACTATCCAGGCACTTGGATAGATAGTAAATAAAGCAAAGATTCCTGTTGTAATGGAGTTTTCCCTAGCCAGGGAAAAAAAACAACAGACATAAAGACAATTAGTGTACAAGTACATCAGATGGTGATGGGAACTGTGTAAAAAGGCACATGCAGAGCCAGGAAAGGGGATCAGGAGTGCTAGCAGGGGCCCAGCAGTTTGCAGCAACTAAAGGAGTCAGGGTGGGCCTGAGAAGGTGAGATATGAGCAAAGACTCAAAGCAGGCAAGGGAGTTTGTGAGTGGATATCTAGAGAAGAGAACTCTAAGCAGAGGAAACAACTGGATCAATGTGCTTGGTGTTTTCAAAGAGCAGGAAGAAGCCAGTGTGGATGGGGTGGGTTGTGTGCAGCGTGTAGTGGCCTGGGTAATGGGGTCAGATCTCGTAGGTTATTGTAAGCCATCATAAGAACTTCCAACTATGATTCTGAGTGAAAGTATTGTTATTGTTAATGATCATTATTCTTTCTAAGATAGAACATCCCTGCCATACATGTTACAGGTCCTTGGTACCCAAATCACATCCAGTGATAGATGTTAGGTCGGTTGTGACTCTTCTCAAGATGTCAGGCTTTTGCCAATATTACCAAAGGTAAAAGGCATAAGTTGTTTGCCCTGGCTTGCCACTCTGCTCTCCATCAAGGCAGTGTGAGAGCCAGCCTCTGTGTGTGTGTGTCCATGTCCCAGGGCAGGATCACACCATTGAATGGGACAGTGGTGGCTGATGTTGGCTGAATTCCTCTCTCTCCAGAAGCATTTCTGTATTTCAATGAGTAGACCAGACACCAAGGTCAGGCACCAGCTTTGTGCCCAGCAATGATTCAGGAAGACCCTGCAGGCACTTCACACCTGACCAAGCACTCACCTAAGCTATGTGACGGTAAACAGGGAAGTTCACTCAAAAGGGGAAGAAGGTATATGGTCTAAGAGACAGGAAGAAAGTTCCTGGTTCCCTTTCCTCTGTGTGTTCTGATTCTCCTTGCTGTCTTACCAAAGTATATTTCTAGCATATATAAGGTTGAATGGTTGGAGATCTGTCTGCATCCTCTGTATGTCTGAGTGCCTATGGGTCTATGAGTTTTAAGCAATGTCCTCTGTTGGAATAATGATGTATATGGTCAGTTATAAATGAAATATATTAGCAGTGGTTTCAACAAATTACCAGGAATATGTTAGCCAAAGAGTTCACAGGAATCTCCAGAGGGCATAGAAAAATTTAATTGCCTCTCCTTGTCTGTGCCTGGCCTCTAGAAAATAACATCAGCTGCTTTTTGAATAAGAAACATTCCTCAGTTCATGATTCTCCAGGTAACTGGCCAGTTTTCACTGCTGAATTGATTTTGTTCCAAGTATTCTGTGCATATTAAATAGTATGTGGTGACTCATTGTCTCCCAAGCTCTTTAAGGTTCAGAGCCAAGCTAGATTCTGCACTTGAAGTCGATGTGATTCTATTCCTTGTTTCATCAGGCCTGTGTCTGCACTGTCTACCTGCCTTGTATCTAAGGAACTGTACTCTTCCACCTCAGCCCACCCTGCCTGCATTCTATCCTCCTTCAGGAAGTTGAGGAGAGATTGCCATATGTGCATGAATATAAGGACCAACATTTTGTTTGTTTCAGCCATTTACAAATAATTTAACAACCTACAAATTATTTAAAAGCAATCTAGCTGGAGTTCTCAGAACCTCCAATCAAATTTTAGTATTTGCTGTTATGACAATCTTTGGGTATATTTTTTTCATTCTTCCAGGCACTTCATTGACTTTTTTCTATCTTCTATTTAAAATTCATGTTTGCCCAATGCTAAATTTTGTAAACAGCATGATCTTTCCTGTGACTTTCCTGTTGCAACCCACAGGCTCCCACTGAGGCCACCTCTTGCTCATCACAGTCCCTTCACTACTATCCCTCTTCTCTCTCTCGCAACCATAATTATTGATCACCTACTGTGTGTCAGGTATTCTCTTCAGTCCTCAGAACAACTGTTCAGTGTAGGAATCCTTAACTTCTTGTTATAAGCGAGGAAAGCAAAGCACAAAGGAGATAAGCTATTGGTTCAAGGCAGGGCGAATATCAAGTTGAAGGACCAGGATCTGAATTTAGATCTTCTCTCCCACAACCACATGGCTCCTTGTCTTACAATATTCTGTCATATAGCCATACACTGTTTCTGCTTTTTCTAGATCTAGATATCTAGAAAGATTTGATTCATCAAAAGAATCTACTCTTACCCTATTTCAACTATATTTGTGAGAGGAGTAAGGAGGTTAAGTTCTTATACAGCCTAATAGGTACTACCAGTGAAAATTCTACTATATATTAATGGGGCTACGTGTTTCCTAGAGAGGGCACCTAGCCAAGCCCGATCTTGAGGACTGGATTCTCTTCTTCACATCAGTTCAGAACTAGCTTTGTACTCTCCAGGTACAATAAAAAAAACTTCTTCTAGTTCCTAAGCCAAGGCTTTAGAACTTTAGCAGTGATGAAGAAGATCCAGGGAGAGGGGCATTTATACCAGTAGGAGGTTGACAGCAGTGTTTTTGGATAGACGAAAGCCAGAGAGCCAGAAATCTAATTTCTCGCCTTCTACAATAAGCTGTCCAATCACTCCTTCTTTTAAAATTATATACTTAGATTTCAGTGGGAGCTGGTCTCTTTGTGGAGTGTGTGTGTGTGTGTGTGCGTGCCCATGGTTGCATGCACACATATCTATAGGGGAAGTTCTCTTCTTCTCAGAAAATGGAGTTTGTGTAAGACCAGTAAAAACTGAGAAAATTCAGATTAGATCTTAACTTCCTTTTTGTCTTTGTCTCCTCGCTGTTACAAAAATACAAAGACTGGTTGAATTGAACAACAGAAATCTATTTTCCCACAGTTCCAGACACTGAGAAGGTTAAGATCAGGTTGTCAGCAGGGTCAGGCCCTAGAGAGGGTCCTTTTGGTTTATAGATGCTCTCTTCTCATTGTGCTTTCACATAGTGGAAAGAGGGAACAAGCGATTTCTCTTGTGCATCCTATTACAAAGCACTGTCATGAGGGCTCCACCATCCTGACCTCATTACCTCTCAAAGGCTCCAACTCCAAATACCACCACACTGGGAATTAGGTTTGGAACCTTTCCATCTTTGGGGAGAAAAATATTCACTCTGTAGCACTATTGCCCCACTCATGCTCTTTCAGTATCTTTCAACTCAGAGGATTGAGACCCTGTTTTCAAAGCCCCCTGCCTTCCTCTGTGCTCTGGGTAACCTGGCCAGCTTGAGTGGGGCACTGCTCTTTCTTTCCCCAGCACTGTCAAGGGCACTAAAAGCTGTGGGAGAGAACAGGGCAATTGAGGAGTAGTCATCAGGTGGAGTGGCAGGAGGTTATGGCAATCTTTCAGAGAACAGTTTCAGTTGATCATGGAACATCTAGGTGGAGATATTTAATAAGAATCAAGAAAAAGGAAAGAATTAGCCCTTTTTATGAAAAAGAGTTAGTCATGCCCCCTGATGGTTCCACCTAGATGTTCCATGATCACCCTAAAGTCAAAAGGTCACAACGGAGACATTGTCTTTTTCTCCACAGCTAGCCCTTCCTGGACCTCAGAGTTGGTAGTAACACCTTAGTCTTATAAGTTACTAAAGTTTTAAACACAGTCCTCTTTAGTATGTTTCCTTATTCTCGGATGATGCAGAATTGTACTCGGTGACATCCTTTCTAGGAACATGCTTCTTTCTATTCGTGTTTGCTATTCTATCCATGTCTACCCACTAGTTCTTCATTGCTCTATCTCTAACCTAGTTTCCACTTGATGTTGAATTCTCTGTTCTCTGGTTACAATCCTGCTCACTTTTTTCATACTTTTGTCCAACTTATTTTGTTAAAAGACTGCTGTTCACCTCTTTATAAGCCCTCTGGCTCTTCATTGCCAACACACTAGAAGAGCCCACACTCCTCAGCCTTGCATTCAGAGTGTCGCCACCAACATGAGTTTGCCTCACTTCCCATCTTGTCTTCCACTTCTTTCCCATATAAGCCCTGCACACCTGAAGTGTGTGTTCTTCTCACTCTCTAAAACTGTATTGCATCTTCTCCATCTATCTGCCTCCTTCTTGGAATACCTACTCTCCATTCTCATTCTTTTCTTTTGAAATACTACTACTCCCTTTTATGCTACTTTCTGCAGGAAACTTCCCATGATTTCCTCATCTGGCCTGACCTTGGCCCCCATGTCACCCTAGGTTACTTCATGTTTCTACCTCTTAAGTGATGTCATGCACATGGCTGGATTCTTCTGGAGGTCCCGTACAGTGATTACCTGTAAAAATGTTCTCTTCCCAACTACATGGTAAGATTATGTTTAAATTTTCTGTAACATTTCATATAGATTCTTTCACTTATTTAATAAGAATGTGTGTGTGTGTGTGTGTGTGTGTGTGTGTGTAAGGGTAAGGAAAGAGATTGCACAAGACAATTCATTGAGGTACAGGAATAAAATATTACAACTTCAAATTATATTTATTTTTCCAGTTATTTACAATTTTTATTTTGTGAATAATCTCGTGAAATATTATTTAAGCATAGTATTCATTATAAAAATACACCTGAGGGTTGTCTTTGATTGGATCTACTAGAAACAAACTTTGAGACAAATAGCTGCCTTTTGGGGCTGATTGGAGAGTGCTGCTGAGAGACAGGTCTACAAGGAAGGGAGCAAGAGGGTTGGGGGCAGAGGCTGACCTGCAGTATGTTTGCAGCTGATGCTTCAGCTATCCTACTGGGAGAGCTCTGCTCATCCTGCTGGGATGGCCCCTCAGAGTCTTCCTGAATTAAAGAACACTTAAGTCCCTGGGCCTTTGTATCTCCACATTGGCAAGTCATTAGCCATGGGTCACCCTCCAGCAAGAGACAGCACCTTGAGAGAAGCAGCTGTCTTCAGCTGTGGGCAATTACCAGTGAAGAATACAGCTGTGAAATCAGAGCCAGCAACCGGAGGCTGCGCAGTAAGCCCTGAAGTGGGGATAGAGTGGAGCACCACAGATCTACTCCAGGGACACCTGCCTTCCCGGCCTCTTTCCCTCCCCCGTCCGTGTCTCTCTCTCTTTTCTTTCTTTCTTCACATTCCCTTCCCTCCCTCCCTCTCTCCCTTTCCCTGTCCCTGTCTCTCTCTCTCTTTCTTTCTTCACCTTCCTTCCCTCTCTCTCTCCCTCCTCCTGTCTGTCTCTCTCTCTCTTTTTCTTTCTTCACCTTCCTTCCCTGCCTCTCTCCCTCCTCCTGTCTGTCTCTCTCTCTTCTTCTTGCTTTCTTTCATTGATAGTGGTGTCATCAAAAACTCTTTGGAGATCCCTGGGTCTGAAAAATGACTAAAGAAAAACAGTAGGAAATTAACATCACTGGATGGGCTCAGCTTACCAAGCACTTTTCCTGTTCTGGTCCATTTGGAAACATAAAGGACAAAAAAATAAAAAAGTGATTAACATCCTTCATGCATGTTTCATGCTACAGGAAATTGGACTATGCACTGAATTTGGTTTACTGAAGACGGAGCTATGTGATTCACATGGGGGTGACTCAAGAGCGAAGAAACTGTACCCATTTGCATCAATGACCACTTGAAGAGATGATTCCATGCAATTATATTCCCTTCAGAATGCAGTATGCTTATAATTCAACAACATTGGTTATTCCCACTAAGCAGGGGAACAGACATTGAGCCAAAATCTTCCATGAGTTTATTTTGAGCACTTATAGAATCCTTCCTTCCTCATGGGTAACATCTTACTGTCCTCATGTCTGCAATCACCTAAAGTTCTCAGAGACTGAGAACATTTACTTTCAAATCCTTTTGCTCTCTTCCATTTAACTTGTGTGACCCTACGCTTTCTTTTCTAGACCCTGTTGGTGGTGGGCAATACAGCATCATGGAGAGGTGAAGACCCCAGAGTGAGAAAGATTCCGATTCTTCCTCCAACTGCACATCACTGGGCAAGAGGCTGACTTTCCTTAGCACCATTCCTAATCTGCAAAAGTGAGAGAAGAGTGGTACCTGTCACGGGGTCACTTTATTACTTGAAATCTAATTTCACAGGGTTGTGGCAAGCATTAACAAATAAAAATCGTGTAAAGCCAGTGCCTGGCCTGTAGGAAGTGCAAATCACTAGTTAGCTATTTTTAAATTTCTGGTTTTTCTCTTTGCTTTGCTCACACTCCTGAACACTTTCCTGCCTATTCCCGTGGAGCTCTGCAATCTCAGAGCAGAAGGGCTGTGGAGAGTAACCAAGTTATTCTGCTCATCTTCAGGGGCCTTTCGATACTTTGACATTTGTTCTCCAATTTCCCTCCCAATTCCATTTTAATAGCCTCCTGCTCCATATTTTCAGTTTGAGGGTTAGACTGTGACAGACGTGCATTTATGTTTCTTGCTTTAACTGCTTCTTCTTCTTCTTTTTTTTTTAAAGAGAGAGGGACAGTGAGAGAGACAGAGAAAGAGAGAAACAACTTTATTTAGTTTTTTCACATGGCTTTAGTTGCACTAACACGTAGTTGTGTACGTGGTGCTGGGGTTTGAACCTGGGTCTTCCTGCTTGCCAGGCAAGCGCCGAAACCACTGAGCCACCGCTCCAGCCCTTTTAACTGTTTCTTAATCCTAGAGAATCCAAAGACAGGTGTCCAGGCCCACTATGAGTGAAGTGCTGAGCCCTGGTGAATTTGTGCTTGGCATGGTCAGCCTGCCTACTCTGTCAACTGTTGTAGATGAAATTCCCATTGGTTCTGACCACTATGCATTGTAGCCTGCCAGTGTTAATCCAAAATGAAGCCATTCTCGATCACTGCAACCATGTTTGCTGACTCCAAAAAAAAAAAAAAAAAAAAAGCACAGAGTCAGGTCAGACAAAAGGGAACCGTTTTAAGGAAATGCAAAGGGATGGGGTTTATGTGGCCTGGCAGTCTTGTAGCCATTGGTATCATCCAGCCTTTTGGAAGTCCTTGCTTTTAGAATGCCTTGAGTTGGCTTCCCACCCTTATTCAATTTTGCTTTCATGTTTTTGTTTCCATTTTTAAAATGAAATATGCCAAATTTCTAAGGAAGACAAGTTCCCACCAAAACCCTAGAGTTCACACAACACATACCTCTGCTCCACAGAGAGCAAGAGAGATTCCAAAACCATAGTTTTCCGAGGAGGGAAATGTGCCCTTGTGTTCGTGCGCTCCTGCCCGCCTCTGCCTGCACTGTTTCTAGCACCCTACTTATCCTGGTCCTCTTGCTGTTTTATTACTGAAGATACATTCTTAGAGCCCTTCCAGGGGACTCCAGATTCTTCCCCAGGGTCTTTCAAAGTCCAGATTCCAGGAGTCTGGGGGAGTTTTCCAAGTCACCAGCAGCCCAGTGACACTAACTGGATTTCCTATCCTTTCAGGGCATTTATCAAAATCTCTGTCAGATTCATTCAGGTGCTAGACAGGAGGTAGAAAAATTCCCATGTCAAGAGCAGCTGTTAACTAGTTCTCTCTGACCCCTCTTGGCCCCACCTGACCCCAGAACATGGTCCATGGAGATGCATTGTGCAGAACTCATATATATATTTGTTACTCTCCCAGGGGAGACTTGCAGACCCTTTGAACCAGGAAACAACCATCTTTCATCTTTCTAAGTTTACACAGTGGCTTTCTTACATGTGTATTGTGTATAGCATGCCTGTCTTGTGCATTTGTGGTCATGCTACCTGCAATCAGAACTTGAATAATGTGCAATTTTATAGCACACTTCCTCCACAAATCTCACTGCACTTCGTAAACAGTTACTAATTGGAGACTTACTATTGTGTGTTTATTTAATAATGCAGTTGTATCCTCGGCTTTAACAAAATGTTCGGATCTTTACTGTTTATTGTCAATGTAATTTCCTTCACATAATACAAATTAATGAAGAGAGAAAAAAGCAAATTTGTTTTCCATTAGTTACCAATTTAAGGATTTCCAAGCTGATTAATCAGAGTTCTTCCAGCTCATCCTCCCTCCCCTGCCTGCTCTCATGTGCTCAACTGATCAACCATTTTTCTTCCTAAGAATATCATTTGCAGTTAAATATTTGCTTTGATTCCTTAACATATAGTTACATTGCATCTGCTTATCCATCTGCATTTCTCAGTTTTCTGTTCTGTTCTTGCATCCCATATAACCCACTTCACATGATACCAATGCATGCATAATCTTTCTTGCCCATTTCTCGAGCAGCTTCCTTTTCTTTTTCATCTAATCTCTCAGAGTTTTGCTAGTCTATTTTCTTTCTTTATTTCTGCTTTTGAATTTAACTCAGTGGCCCCAGGAGAGATATCTTTCAATGTGGAGTTATCTCCAAACACACACACGCAGAGGATGGCTTCTGCTGCTGGGGAGCTTATTAACTGCTTGTACAACTTCATCACAGATCTTTTTTGTGTGAGTTCTGAGAGTTGCTTGTTAGATTCATATTTTTCCTCAAGTTCTCCGACAGAGTTTCTATCATCATCACACATCCTCTCCTTTATTAGTCTACAGAAAAAACCCAATTACCAATTGTGAAATAAATAGCTCCCCGGGGGATCAGACCTCTTTGCTCATAGGAACAGGCAGCAGGGTGATACCGATTGTGTGTGATTTGTGCAGGCTCATGACCATGCTTAGAAGACCCCAGCTTGGCTTAACGCACTATTGTCATGGTCCTGAAATTCTTAATATTTTTTTTTTTTTAGAAAGAAGGGACAGTGAGAGAGACAGAGAGAGAGGAAGAGAGAAGCAATTTTTATTTAGTTTTTCATATGACTTTCATTCCTCATACACTTCATTGTATACGTGGTGCTGGGGTCCTTGTGCATGCTAGGCAAGTGCCATAACCTCTGACCCACCACTCCAGCCCCCTTAATAATTGTTTTCTTAACAAGGGGCCTTGCCTTTTCATTTTGTGTCAGGCCCTACAAGTTATAGTCAATGCTATCGCTCCAGTGGGTAGCATACCTTCCAAATCAGATACAACACTCTTTTAGTCTCCTTTATTGCTGCTGTGACCAAAAGACCTGACAAGAACAATTTTAGAGGAGTAAAAGTTTATTTTGGAGCTTACATTTTCAGAGGAGATGACTTAGTCCACAGATGGCCAACTCCATTCCACTAGGCCCAAAGTAAGGCAGGACATAATGTTGGAAGAGTGTGGTGGAGGAAAGTGGCTCAGGACATCACACCCGGAAGTAGGGAGAGAGAGCTCTCCTCACTATGTCAAAATATAAAACCCAGTGACCTACCTCCTCCAACCACACCCTAAGACCCAGTTAATCCCTATCGAGATCAATGCACTGATGAGGTTAAGGCTCTAATAACCCAATCATTTCACCTCTAAACTTTCTTCCATTGTCTCACAATAAGATTTTTTGTTTGTTAATATCCAGACAATAACAAACACTAATGTTTATAGATCCTGGCATATCCAGGGGAATCAAAGAAATTGATCTGGGCCCTATATTATCCACATAGAGGACACAATAAGCTTCTTTCTCAGTAGGATCTTTCTACCACCCCGTTCACTTCCTCTGAGAGAATCTGTTCTGAAACCTCAGGCCATTTGGTGATGTTTGGCCTAATACATTCTTCTCCCCAATACTAGACCTCCCTTTTTCTTCTTCTTAGGACTCCTCATCTGAACTTTGTCTCACCCCCATCTACCTTTAGGTACTTTAGCCTAATCAGGTGATTGGGGTTGACATCCCAATACTTCAATGGTAGAGACATTTAACCTACTATCAAATAGCCTCTGGTTCTGAAATCTAAGTTCAAATATTCAGCATAGCCTGAAAAGATATCACCTGAAAGCAACTAAAATATCATCTCACTCAATGCAACAACTTATAAGAGGTGAGCTCAGGGGAAGAGAAGAGAACAAGCATTTTAAAGGAAAGCTATTAAAGGATGATAGGATGATAAGAAATGCAACGGCGATTTTAAAATATAGCTGGTTCTAAGGAAGAGGCACATACTCATTACTTATGAAGATATATGCAAGCAAGTATGCAAAACTAAGCGAAAGGAGACAGGAAAGGTCTCCCAATGAGTATAAAACTGATTGAGATGTCAACTGTCATCTGTTACTTAAGGGCCTATTGTGAAGGAAAAGCTGAGATCTAACTGGAAAACAAATGGACCGCATCTTGCTTTTTCAAACACACACATAACACCACCACCAACACCAATGACAACGGTGATGATTATTTACCCAGCTTGCTCTGTTAGTCACAGCTGCTCTTAGAGATCAGACTCATTATCTTCTTTTCTTAGGCACTGCTTTTTTTTATAGTGTCTAGTACTTGGTATGTGTTTTCAAAATATTAGATCAATTCCTGGTCCCCCTTTTCAGTACTTGTGTGTGCTGCACTGATGATGGCATTCAATGCAGATTCAATAAGATTTGAAGAATAATGAGCTTGAAGCAGACTATTTGGATTCAGAGTTCCAATTTGCCGTTTCCAGCTTCATCAACTTGGATGTGTCTAAACTTTTCTATGCCTCAATTTCTTGTCTGTTGAAGAGTTGTTGTGAGGATTAAATGGGTTAATACACCTAAGCTATCATTCTGTGCATCCAGTAATCATCAGCTGTTATTGTTGTTGTTGATTTACTTCTCTGCCTTGTGGGAAAGCAGATTTGGCCCCTGCATATATGTGAGGTGCTGCTTTCTGGAACTCCGGAGCCACATTTCTGTAATCCTGCCAGGGTTCTATAGAATCCTCACCTGTGATGGTAGGAGCACAGCTAGAGTGGGAAATTCAGCTCACGACAACTTCCAGGCAAAAGCTGATATAGTCCATGCCTATTTCCTGAGGAGATTCATCAGGAAAAATGTTTCTGATCATTCACATCCAAAGCAGACTACAGAAATATGACTGCACAGTGGGTAATGCTATTTTCAGGTATTGATAAAGTCGGTGGAATAGCAAATGAGACAGCTAGATGAGGATGATATGCCCAATGCACATATTCCATTTGGGGAAATCCTCTCCAGGAAGTCAGTGGGACCAAGCAGTGGAAATCCAAACATACCCTGCAGGACCATAGCCCTTACAGAAAGGCAGTCACCTTTTGTTCACCATCACCCTAGCCCATACAAAGCAATAAAATCAAACTAATTACACCATAAAATATTTAGAAGTGCTGTATTTTAGTTTAACCTGCTAACACAATGACAGACCTTGGCATTTTCCATTGCTTAGTTTCTTTGTGGAAGGAATTTACCCCATTATGTGACAGCTCTTCTCGATACTAAGGTAACATTCAATCTCTCTTATTTATTTCAGATACAAACCAGGGACATTTGTGACTTGCTTTCATAGTGTCTAAGGCACTTGAGTTTTTAATTGATTATTTTTTTTTAGAAGAGCCAAGCTTGCCATTGGAGAATTCTTTGAATTTTCAAACAAAGCCCAATGCCACAGAAACCCTGCTGAGTCCCAGGATAAAGGAATATTATATCCTGAAGAAAGCATTTGATTTCAGGAGCAGACACACTAACATTCATCAACAATTTCCTTCAGTGTCCCCAGTAGATGCACTTAAATGGACTCCTGCTGGACGAGATTGTCATGGTTGGTGACCTTCCTGCTCTCTCCCCACACGTCTCAGAGTCTCAGACTGCACTTACTAACCAGAGTGGGAGAGTCCCCAAAGAAGCAGCCAAATTATCAAAAGGGAATAGTTCTGTGCAGGGAGCCAGAGGAGAAGAAAAACAACCTTTATGTCCCAAACTGGTTTCCATAACAGCTTCTATCTGAAAGACCCATGTGAGAACATCTGAGAGAGGATGACAGCAGGGTACAACCATCAAAGTCATCTTTGCTCCTTGAACAATATGCATCGTCAATAGCTCACTTGCCAGTTGCTTAATCTACACTTTCTGAGTGCTTTTCATCAGCTTTTTTAAAATAATAAATTGAAAGAATAGCTTCTGAGACTTACATTTCCTCAGATTACAGATGAGTGACCCTTTCCTTCATTTTGGTGCAGTAGCCTAGGGGGATGAAGGGACAGTAGAGATACAAGATGCTAGCAGAGCGGTATTTAACTCATTGCTCTATGACACTAATGGAATATGTTGCCAACATGATAATATTAGACTATTTGCATTAATTCTTCTGTGTGTGGCAATCACACTGTAACAAGTGTCATCTTCAACAAGGAGATAATTTTAAATATTTCATTTTGATGCAAACATCTTTTACAACCAATAAGGAATCCAGAAGAACAAGTGCTTCTACATAGATCAACCTCCCGTACCCGGATCTAAGGTGAGGCGATGGCAGGCTGACTACTTAGCAAGCTCATATTCAAGCGAGCTTTTGCTTTTGCTTTCCATTTTTCATTTTTCTGATTTTTCATTTTCTCTGGAATGAAACCTAAAACCAGTCTTTGAGAGTAGTATTTCGGGGTGAAGGGAAGGAGGAGCAGAACTTCTCTCAATTTCATTGTGAAGATGCAATGTACAGTGTAGCATTTACGTCTAGTTTTGCAATCTTTGTTCTACTGGTATCTCACTGGTATTCAAAGTTTAACAGTTAGACCTCCCTTTGTGTGTGGAAGGCTAGGGTGAGACCTTTGGGGTCCAGCTGACAGAATGTTTCTTGTTCTCATTTGAGCCCTCTCAGCAACGAAAAATGCCCAGAACGTATGCCTGAAGGTAGTACAGTCAGAACTAAAGAAAACGGTTGAAGGCTACTCGCTACATTTTTAAGAAACGTCTAAGTGGAGAAAATAAAAAGTCAAGATGCAAAGCCAAACATTTTAAGAACCTGGAAGATTCATTCAGTGAGGGTGATCTGGAGTGGTGGCTCAATGGTAGAACCCTAACCTGATGTGCACAAGGACTGAGGTTCAAACCCAAGCATCACATACACAACTAAGTGTCAGAAAAACAAAATGAGAGAGAGAGAGAAAGAGTGAGAAAGAGAAATTTGAAATCGACTCTCTTATTCTCTCTCTTTCTTTAAAAAAAAGATTCAGTGAGAGAAAAGATTTGAAGTAGAGGGCAGAAGATGAGCCAAGTGAATTGTCAGATTTGGGATTCTGTGATGCTACATAAAATACATGCAATGATATATATTTTTTGCTTTTCATCTATGGTTCCTTCCACAAGGCAGGCCATAGAAACCCTAATCTTCCCTCTCCCTAATCCCTGCCTTGAAACTGTTGACCATAAAGAAATTTTCTGTCTTACCTGGTCTGACAGTAGAGGATAGGACCTTTATTCCAGAAGGTGTCCTATCATGTACCTGTGAGGAAGGGATGTGGCACAGAAAGGCCATGGTGAATCTGGACAGGCCTTGCTGGATTTCCTCACCTAGTCTATCCACATTAGAGCATGTTCTTTTTTGTCCCATCACATTTCACCATGAATGTCCTTGCTCTAACAATGCCTATGCAATGAAATCTCTATAAAGGCCAAAAAGGATAAGGATTAGAGATTCTGGGTATCTGAACATGTGGAGTTTCCTTAAGGGCAGCACAGTCAGAAAGGGGGTGGAAGCTCCACATCCATTCCCACAACTCTCGTCCTACGCATCTCTTCATCTGTACCCAGGAATAATAATAAACCAGTAAATGTGTTTCCCTGAGTTACCTGAACCATTCAAAAAAAGTAACCAGACCCAAGGAGGGGGGTGTGGGAACCTTAACTTACAGTTGTTTGGTCAGAAGAACAGGTAAAACATTTTATGGGTTGTGACCAGCATCTAAGTGACTGGGAGCCATCTTGGGACTGGTCCCTCAATATGTGGGTTAGGATGCTATCTCCAGTTAAAATGTGTCAGTGTTGAATTAACTTAGGAAACACCCAGCTGGTGTACACCATAGAATTGGTTGGTTGCTTGGTGTATGGAGAAAACTACACACACATCTCATGTCAGAAGTCTTTCATATTGATTGTTGGCTGAGATCAGAGGAAAAACAGTTTTCTTCCAAACTCAGATTCTGATCCTCACTCTTGCTCTTTAAGGTACCTGAGGTCCCTGGACAGATTGGATGTGTTAGAAGGGGTCAATTCCATATATGGTCTTTGTTATTATCATGTGACATCCAGACAGCTCTGAGTACATACTGTATTTGGAGACAGTTTCACCCCACTGAAAACCTAGAGTATAAAAATATGGGTCATAGACATAGATCCTATATTTTTAGTCAGAAAGATGCACAATATCTATGATAGGCATAGACCCACAGACCTTTGAATTATTCTCATGGAGTTTAAATATAACGTATTGCTGTGGTCTGACTATGTCCCCCATATTCATGCATTGGAAACTTGATCCTCAGCGTGGTGGTGTTGGAAGATGGGACTTCCTGGGACTGAAAGTTTAGGTCAGAAGGGTGAGGGGTTGCTCTCTTATGCTCTCCTGCCATGTGAGGACAGAGTTTGACTTTCTCTTGCCCTTCACCTTCTGGAATATCAGGATGCAGTAGGAAAGCTCATGCTGATTGCTAGCCTTGATTGTGAACTTCACAACTTTCAGAATTGGGAAAGAATGAGTTTCTGTCCTTTATAAATTACCCAGTCTGTGGCATTCTGTTATGGCAGACACCCATCTTCCTAGTTTCCTCCATTCAGTGTGTACAGGATGGGAAAGATGAGCAGAAGGATGGAGTTGACAAAGACTGAGGGTACAGAGCACCATCTCCGTGTGCTTAGGCAAGGGGGAAGAATCCTCAAAAAAGGTTCCGATAAATTCATGTTATCTGAGAGGTGGAAGACAGTTGAGTGGAAAAGACTGCTTTAATGGACTTGGGAGTAGAAATACTCAGGAGAAAGGATGGAGCAAGATTAGGTCCAAGAGAAAACCCCCAGGTCCAGAACCCACCAAATAGCAAGTTGTTGATCATATTTTAAGAACTACTTGCCAAAGGACCACCTTTGCTCTGTATCTACCATATTAGGCTAAAACTGGATCTGAGTTTTAAAAACTGGCTAGGAAACTTATTATCAATGAGCTCTTAAATATGTTAACTAAACTATTTGAATCTGCAGAGTTACCCAGAGTAAAAGGGCCCACTTTTACTGTAACTTTACAAGAAAGTCAAATCTTATTCTTATAAGTTATTAAGTGGATCACAGGAGAAGGGATATGAAAATATTCTAGAAATCTTTAGTGAGACTTCCAACAACATGGCAGACTGAGAAGATAGGGATCAGCCCTCACATCATTACACGCACAGATTACGGAAAAACATTTCTCCACGCATTTTTTAGTCTATAGTTGCTATGGTTTGGCAGTGTCCTCCAAAGGCCCATGTGTTAAAATCTTGGTCCCCAGCCTGAGGAGCTATTGGAAGATGGTGGAACCTTTAAGAGTTGGGCTTAGCTGGAGAAAGTCAGGTCATTGGGGGCATGGCCTTGGAGGAGATTTTGGGATGCCTGTCTCCCTCTCTCTTTTTTGTCTTCCCAGACACCATGAGGTGAACAGGCCTCCTCCACCACATACTCCTGCTATGATATACTCTGCTGCCATAGGCCCAAGGCAATAGCACCAAGCAATCATGGACTGAAACCTCTGAAAGTGTGAGCAAAAATAAATCTTTCTTCCCTTTAAGTTGTGTATCTCAGGTATTTGTCACGGTGATGGAAGCTGATGGACACAATAGCTTTATGCAAAAATTGAAAAGGATGTCCCAAGGGCAAACTTCAGATATGAACAAAACCCAGTCAGTAAGAGCTGATACCACTTGCCCAAATGGGTTTCAAATTACGTTTGTACCAGAGACTGAGGATATGGGGGCTGGAACCATGGCCTTGGATCTGTGTGGGATGGGGAGGCTGAAAAGCAACTGTGCAGAAAGCTTGGAGTTGTAAAATGCTGCCTTCTTTGTAGAAAGACATCTATAAAAATGTTCCCAACTAACTCAGAAAAAAAGAAATAAAGTTGTTTGTCTAACGACTTGGGGAATAGAAAGGAGTTGCTTGCAGGAAATTTAGAGCCACATGTCAGTTGTGCCAAAGGTGGGTGTGGGGTCCTAATTTATTCTACTAGATAGTATAGAAAACTTAAGCCATGAAATTAATATTAGAAGCTAGTTTTACACCACTGAATGACTTGAAACCCCCAGTGGAAACACATTTTAATTCCTAAAAAAAAAAAAAAATATATTCTTTTTTCTTCTTCTTTTCTCCTATACCCAGGGCGATTAGTATCTCCAAGGAAAAAGAGCCCCTGAAGAAGATAAATTCACAAATTAAAAAATTGCAAGCCACATGAGGAAATGAATCACCAACAAGGAGAGCCAAAGCATAAAACAAATGAAAATTAGCTATCCAAATCTTGAACATAATAAATTTGAAGCTGTATAGATTTGGAAAGAACTAAATAGAACTTCTGGAAATGAAAAGAATAGAGATTAAAATAAAAATAATAAAGAAGGTACATTTTAGGGGGATGGGCAGTTAATACCATAATGTCTTTATTTTACATAGTAATGATAAATATTATGAAAATACGGGAGTTTTATGTAATATTTATAAATGCTTGTATGAAGATCCATATTAAGTTCTAAAGATACCAAAATCAATTAAGACCCATCCAGCCTCTGACCTTGCAGACCTCTTATTCTAGAGAACAATAGCAGTGGAAAAAAGCAATAAAGTATTCAATAAAATAATGAGGGTGTAAACGAGGAAGTGATTAAGTCTATCTACTGGGATTGGGTAAAGGGCAGTCAGAAAAAGCTTTGTAGGGTTGAAAATGCTTGAGCTGAGTCTTGAAGGATGAATGGTCATTTTCTAAACTTATAATTAGGGAAAAGACACTACAATTAGAAGGCATGCAGTAAAACAAGATGGTACAACTGAGCCACAGAATAGAGGGCCAAGGAAAAAAGCAAAGAAGTACCCAGGTGCAGATAATCAATAGCAGGTGGGACACACGGTAATGCAGTACTTAAGAACCTGGAGTCAGCCTGCTTCCATTGAAATCTTAGATCTGCAGCTCACTAGTAAGGGAAGGTATCTCATTTTACAGAATCTCCCCGAATCTCAGTTTCTTCAGTTATAAAATATAGACCAATAATACAAACTCTTCAGAAGATCCTGGTGATAGTAAATGAGACTACGCATGTGAACACTTGGCACAGTTTCTAGTATATTTTAAGTGCTGCTTAATGATCATTAGCCCTTGTTAATATTACTGCTGTTCATATTAAGAAAATTTAGAGAGATGGAAGGAGACAGAAAAGTAATAAATATCACAGTATTTGTTCATTCAACAAATATTTGAGACAGTGTAAAAGGAACTAGTGACTCAGTTGGATCATTGATAGACTCAATTCCTGCCCTCAGGAAACTCACATTTTAAAGGAGAAGACAAATATTAGATAACTAATTATTATCTTAGTTGATTACAATGGTAGTAAATGCTGCCTACACAGGCAGATTAAACACATTGTCATGATCAATAACACCAGGGAATTTATCAGAATTACAATTCTCATTTCCTAACCCAGTCCTATAGAATTGAAAACTCTGGACATGGGATCCAAAAATCTGTGTTTTGACAAATACTCCAGATGATGCTAATGCAAGTTAGCACCTGAGAATCTCAGCACTAGGCTTTTATTTCTTTAGATTTAATGGAAGAAGATCTTCATTAGAGTTGAAAACACCTCAACAGCATCTGGAATGGAGCCATTGAAAATTACTTGGCTCCAGGTACTCTTATTGAGCCTTCAGCTTTTCATGGACTTTTTGAGTACTAATTTAGGCTTAAAAGACTTGTTTCTTAAATTGCATCTTGGTAAAATCTTAAGAAAGAAATCAATACCTAATTATAGTCTGTTTGATTTCCCCTCTTCATTACCCTCAGGGAAATGAAAGATGCGTCTGCTGTCTCTAGCAGAGGGCTCCACAGTCATCCAAAGGGCAAGGGGAGGGTCCCTAACCAGGATGAGGAGTGAGGAACAGCAGTACACATGAGCTGACCTGGCCAGGAACACCCATAAGTTGCACCCATTGCCCCGCCCCTTCTTATGCTGTGTAGAAGTGCCTAAGTGGTGGGGCATAGAGAATCTTCTCGAGAAAGTAGATCTAGTTAGTTCCAGGGCTTTTAATTTGTAACCAAACATACAAAAATTGGGACAATACTACCTGTGGTCTTCCTTTTTGAAATTCCTCCAGATTAATATTCAACTTTTATCCTAAACAGATGTTGAAGAAATATTGAATGAAAATCCATTCAAGAGGATGCTGAATGATCAACCTGTCCAGGGACAGGTCCAGGTCAGGCCAGAGAAGTAGACAGTTTCACATTACAGCTTGTTGGGAGACAGCCTGGTGGCATGTTCTTTGTCCACTCCCTGGGACTGCCAACCTTAAAGAAGGGTCAAGCCATTGACCTCAGTGGAATTCAACAACTGTCCCAGAAAGCAACATCTTTGAGGCTAAATCTGGTCTATAAGTAATTTCATTCCCCAGGCTTATTTGTAAAGTGGTTTTGGAGGATGGTCTTCGTATAGACATTCATTATCCATGGTTGTTAGGTAACCAGGACAATCACACTTTGACTATTGTATTAAATAGCATTTATAATGCTGTTTTTAACTGGACATAGTCACTATCTACAAATGAAAAGGAAAAATGCATCTGAACACAAAAAATACCTTCCTCTCAATGATAAGGACACTGCATGCAGAATTTGTTGACTCAGTATTGGGCCAGGGAAGAGTAGAGAAGGAAATTGAGGATGAATTCTTTCAACAAGGATGTAGTGCTACTTTGCATTTATACATTTGTATAGTGAAAGAAAATGCTTTATATAAAATATAAGAAGGTATCTTTTGGGCTGGAGCTGTGGCTCAGCAGTTAGAGTGATTGCCTGGCATGCGTAAGGACCCAGGATTGAACCCCAGGACCACACACAACTACAACTAAATGCTGGAGAAATGAAGTTCAGATTAAAAAAATAAATAAAATTGACTCTCTCTCTCTTTCTCTTTCTCTCTCTCTCCCCCTCCCCTTGAAAGAAGAAGAAGAAGAAGAAGAAGA